>NW_020769795.1:0-47220 GCF_900518735.1 Pseudonaja textilis | reverse complement strand
GGGGACTCTGGCTCAGCCTCAGGACAAGCAGCCCCCAGGAAGGAGGACGTGCCAGTCTGGGGCTCCCCAGACCCCCCCACTTCAGGGAGGGGGGCTGCCAGGAGGGACCCTGGGAAATGGGGGCTGCCTCGCCCACCCTCTGTGGCCGGAGCAGGAGGGGCCCCTGAGGTTCAGGTGGGGGAGGCTGGGGGTCCCACTTGGATCCCTTCCCGGCCCCCCTGTCCCTGGAGACAGGAGCTGGGTTTGGGGTGGGGGAGGGGAGGCTTTTGCCGGGCTGAAGAAGGAGGCTCCTTCCTGGGGAGCAGAGCCTCCCTGCCCGCCTCTCCTGGGGCCAAGACTGGACGGAGCAAAGGCCTCCCTTCCCCTTTGCTTGGCCCAGATCCCTTCCCTCCTCCCGGTACGGGGCTGGCAAAAGGACCGCAGAGGGAGAGGATCCAGCCCTTCACCCCCACTTCCTTCCTTGTCTCCCTGGCTAGGAGGGGAGGCTGGAATGGAGGGGATCCCCCAGGCAAGAGGGACCCTGCACAGCCCCCCCAAGAGCCACACTCCGTGTGTGTGTGTGTGTGTGTGTGTGTGTGTGTGTGTGTGTGTCTCTATCTCTCTCTGGGGGATCCAAGTGGGGACCCAGCCCAGGTAAGGAAGGCGGCAAAGTCCCAGGAGGCCCCACCTGCCTCGCTTCGTCACAGTCGCACTCTGGGCCTTTGGTTGCCATTGTGAGTCTTTGTGTTCAATGTGGCTGCCCCATTTGGGAAGGAGGCCTCCAAATGAGCCTCTAGAGGGTCCTCAACTTACGACCATAATGGAGCCCCCCACCCAAAGTGCTGCGACTCCCTCCCAGCACCTGGACAAGGACCCTGGTCTCTCCTCCTGGGCCTCTATTGTCCCCCAAGAGAGAGGAACCAAGTGGGGGGGGGCTCCCAGGAGAGAAGTCCCCCTCCTGGAGGGGCAGGAACCAGGGAGGGGGGAGCTTCCCAGGAGCAGGAGGGGCTTCTGGGGGGCAGGAAAGGCCCCTCCAGGCTGCCCTTTTCTCCCCTCTGCAGGGGAGGGAAAAAGGGACAGTGGTTGAGTTTAATGTCATTGTACCTTGTTCAACGAAATCTTCAGTGCTCATCATAACCATGAAAATAAACGCAAACATCCTTCACCCTCCACACACTGAACCGAAACCCCACCCATGACACCACACCAAGACCGCACTATACAGCAGAATTCAACAGAGCTCCTGCCCTGGGATAGAAGCTGTTTTTCAGCCTATTTGTCCTCGTTTTTATTATTCTGCACCATCTGCCAGATGGTCATAGTTCAAAAAAAGGGTTCCAGGGGACTTCTGGTTTGAGCTTCTTCAGCGACAGACCGAAACCTCGTCTCTGCGAGGCTTCGATCCGTACTTGCCGTTGGAGCACCCCGAGCCAGCTGGTTTCGGGGCTAAGCCACCCTGTAGAGGTGGTGAAGAGGGGGGAGACTGCCTACCGCATCTCTCCACAGCTGGCCATTATTCCCTTTCCCGAAGGCGATTGCAGCGGTGGTCAGAAATGGCCACCACAAAGAAGAACTTGACCGGAAAAGAATGTGCAGGAGGAAGATAAGAGATAGTTTTGGTTGACCGGGTCAAACAGCAAAAGCAACAAATAAGATACCCTGGAATTGAAGGTGTTAAAAAACAATAACCTTGTTCCCTAAGAAGATTTTTAAGCTGCGAAGGAGAGAGAAAAGGGAAAAGATTTGGTTTTTGTTAGGTATAACATAGGTCACCTAACGTAGTTTGGGTAAAATAATATATATAAGCTATGATTCTTAGTTTAGAGTATGTGTTACTTTAAATGCAAAGCATGTATTTTGGGTGTGGTGTGAAAACATAAGAGCTAGCAAGAGATGCTGATGAGACGCTGATGATTCCCTGACGCTTTGCTGGCAACTGGAGTTGCAAAAGGAAGAAAGGAGTTTCTGACCTTTGTTGCATATCTCTCCTTACTGCGAGGAGATAAATTACCAGACTGTTATTTTGTAAGTGTACTGACCATTTTTGACATTGGAATTTTGCAACTGGATAATCCCTGGACGGACTGAAATAAGTGTATGATATATGGACTGTTTTGACTATGTTTAAACACTTGCTGGAATAAAACTACTTTAATTGGCACTGTATCTGCTTTTACTGAGTGTAAGCTACACAACACTTATCTCACATATTTTGCCTGCCTGCCTGACTGCCCTGCAGATTCTTGCTAGGGTATAACCCTAACAGTTTTCTCCTTTTTCCTCTACTGACAGCTAAGAGACTTAAGCAAGAAATTGGAAAAAAAAATCCACTTTGACATCAATAGGCCTTTAATGCTGAAAATAAAAAGTCAAAGGGATAATAAAGATTTCTGGATAATTAAAAGCTTTTGAAAACAGGAGAGAAAAAGAATAAAAGGGCAGGACCTGGAAGGGAGGAGACTGCCTGGAATTGAAAAAGAACTTTCAGCAAAATCTCAACAAGACTTCCAAAAGATACATTCTAACTGAAATATCGCAACAAAAACCCCAGGAAGAGAAAGTCGAAAAAGAAATAAGATATAACTCGGGACTATCTGGATTACTTGATGATTTCTGGATTCTTGGTTATTGTTTTGAATGACAAATCAATCGGGTGGTTGTTTAAAACTGTTTAAAATGCCCCCACTTTTAGAAGATCTGAAAATGGAACTTCAAAAGTGCAAAGAAGATGCACAAGAAGGAATAGGTTCTCTTGGCTTCGTATTTCAGTTTTTAGAAATGGAAATTTGGAATTATGAGAAACAACAAGAAATGCCTGCAGAACAAGAAGATTGTAACGAAGAAGAAGCCATCTTTAATGAACAAGTAATCTTAGATGGGGGGGGAAAGGGAAAAGGGGGAAAGAGAATGGAAAGTTTAAGATTGGGAAAAACAACTCCAAAAAAAATAGAGTGAAAAATAAGTATAAAATCAGACAACAACAGAAGAGGAAAATGCAGAAGAGAGAATTAGAACTAGAGAGACAAGGGGGTAAAAACGGGAGGGAGAAAATGAGAGGGAAGAAAGAAAGGAAAAGAAGTCATAAAGGACAGAAGCAAAATATAGAGAAACGGCCTATTTAGAGATAATGGGAGAAAACTTAATGGAAAAAGGGATTCTGCAAAGGTACATAAGATAGTATGGTTATATTAGAACCAGAAATAATTTTAGAAAATATGAAACAATGTATGATTAAAATGTCTGATAAAATAGCTATCGTAATTCATTGGAATGCTTGTCAATAAATAAATGTAACAAAGGGTATATTTAATGATTTACAAAAATATGTGAAGAGAAATAAGGGAAAAATTAATTATGGAGATATGTGTTTTTAAGGAAGTATGATATTTAATTGAAAAGAAGTATTAAAAATGTTAAGATTATTAATGATAGAACTGAACTGGAATGGAATGAGGGTTTACAATTACATATATTTACAATCTTTTTTTTAAAAAGAATATAGTGTGTATTATAAGAATGTACCAAGCAGAATTCAATTGGACGTTATGTATTATGTATTATATTGAAGGTCATAAAGTTAAGGTATATATTGAAGTTTAAATAAGAGTTGAATGGATGTAATTAAAAGATATAAAGGTGTCATACTCCAATTAGTAACTACAGGAGAAAATTGTTTAATGAGAAAAGATAATATGAAATTGAAACAGAAGAGACAAAAGTATAAATATAATGATTTGAATTGAGATAATCAAAATAAAATTGAGAAAATTAAAAGAGGGGAAAAACTATATAGAAAATGTAAAATAGTATAAGATATGGAATAGAATACAAAAAGGAGCATGAAATTGAGTTTTGTGTCTGTATAAAGAAATTCAACCCGGGACCATGCTATTTTCGAAAAAGATGTTTTACTTGTATTTTGTGTGTGAAAACCCAAATAAAACTTTATTGAAAAAAAAAAGGGGGGGGGGTCCAGGATGAGATGGATCTTTGAGGATGTTTTGAACTTTCTTAAGGCTACAGGAGCTCTAAAGTTCTTCCAAAGAGGGGAGAGGGCAACCCACGATCTTCTGGGCAATGACATTCACCCTCTGGAGTGCTGTCCTATCTGCCCCGGTGCAATTGGCAAACCCTACAGAGGTGCAGTCAGTTAAAATGCTCTCTATGGTGCAGCGGTAGAAGGTCACCAGCAGTTTTCCATTCAGTGGTTGTTTCCTGAGAAGTCCCATGTAGTGTAATCTCTGCTGGGCCCTTTTGACCAGGGCTGCAATAATGTGAGCACCCAGGTCAGGTCCTCTTTTAGGGTAACAGCCAGAAACTTAAAACTGGCCACTTGCTCCTCTCGGTCTCCATTGATAAGCAAGGGCTGGAGGTCTGATCTGTTCCTCCTATAGTCCACTATAAGCTCCTTGGTCTTATTGGTGTTGAGGACCAAGTTATTGTCTCCACACCAAGAAAGCAACTGGACTGTGCTGTCCAGACAGTATATAGTTAATTGGGAATTGGGAGCTGTCCCCTTAAGGGAATGTCTCATGGTAAATGTAGTTAATGCATCATGGGAAATGTAGCTGATGTCATGTGGTCACATCTGCAATCCTGATTGGTCACTGAATTGACCCTTGGTTGGGTTGGGGGAGTTGCCTTTCCTCTTGCTTGGACCCCAGCAACGTCCTGGAGTCTCACCCTTGGGTCTATTATTATGGGATGAAGATCACTATACTTTCACACTATGAAGTCAGCTATGCAAAGATTTGGACATTAGATGAATCTCGACATAACTTTGAGTGATACCTTGAGGATGCCTTGTGATGCAATAAAGAAACTTTGTATGGAAGCCTTTGTAGAGTTTGCCTGACTGTCTTTATATTCAGCCAGCAATTTAAAGACAGAACAGGATCCAGGTCCACCTCATCTCAGTAGGCAGACTCATTCCCCCCACATGAGCCCCCCGCATGAGCCCCCCCCAGTTCCTCAGACTTCCCCCCCAAGCCCCGTCTTTCCTGCCCCTCCCTCCTTCCCCGAGTCTGACGGGAGGGGGCCCACTTGGGGCCAGAGAGAAAGCGGCTCCTCTGCTGACCGACAGGCCCAGCCAGGATGCCTGGAACGGTCTGGACGGAGGCAGGAGGGAAACCCGCTCAGGGTCCCCCGAGTCCCAGCAGAGGGAAAGAAATCGGGGGGAGGGTCAGAGAGACCCCCAAAGGAGGTGGACGGATCTCTCCCCCTTGTCTTTCCATGGGAACTGAGATTCACCTGAGGATAGTTCAAAGTCACCCAGGGAGTTTTTCTTTTGAAGGCAGGATTAGAAGGGAAGGAAAGGAAATCAATAGGAGGAGGAAAGGCAAAGGAAGAAGCAGAAAAGGAAGATGGGAAGGAACTGAAGTCAATAGATGATGAAGGGAGGAAGAAAGGAATAGGAAAAGGAAAGGAAAGGAAAAAGAATAGGGAAAGAAGGGAAGGGAAGGAAAAAGAATTGGAAAGGAAGGGAAGGGAAGGAGGATCCCAGATGAAACCAGCATGGTTGCACCAAGACCCCCATAACCTGAAAGAAGACACGAGAGACAAATATCAAAGGAAAAATCAGGGAGACGCAACTCAAGCAGAGGCCCCATTTTTAGGGAAACCAGGAAATCGGAGGCTCTGAATGAATGAAGCCAAACGCTGAAAGGGGGAAAAAGAGATTTCTTTCCAAAGGAATGGGAGGGGCTGGGGGGGGCAGGGATGGGAGGGCACCTTGGATCTCCCCGGGGGAGAAGCGCTAGGGGGGTGGGGGTGGGAGAGCAGCAGGGGGGAGCCCCCCTGGGGAGGGGGAGGGGGGATCCCTCCCTCTCATGGGGAGGTGGTTCAAGTGTCACCCCCCCCCCCCCCCCCCCCCTCCCCGCCCAGGGCCCCCCCCCCCCCCCCCAAATGCTCTGAAGGGCCCCCCCCGGCTTTCTCTGCCCCCCCCCAGTCTCTCCTCTGCAGGCAGCGGGGCTGAGCATCCAGGAGGGGCAGCTGGGGGTCCCTCCACTCCTGCCTTATGCCCTGGCTGTGGGGCTGAGGGGCCTGTGGCTCCCCCCTCCTCCTCCCCCACAAAGTCGGGCCCTTCTTCATCCTGCCAACCACAGGCGGCAACCCCGGAGGAGGCGAGGGAGCCTCGGGGCAGAGAGAGAGGAGAGAAGCCACTCCGGGGGAAGAGACCTGCCTTGCATTGGGGTTCAGGTGGGGCAGATTCCTCCCCGTCCGACCTCTGCAGGCTCCAGTCACCCAGAAGTGCCCCACCTGAGCAACAGAAGGACCCCCCCAACCCACAAGGCCTCTGTGTCCAGGCCTGCAAGGCCATCCAGACGATCCCCCGGGGCCTGGAAACCGCTGCCCACCGCTTGGAAGGCCGGGGATAGGAAGGGGCCGGGATACCTGCAGGAGCCTCCCCCTCCTCTCCGAGGGTACCTCCCTGCCCACCCCACTGAGCCAGAGGGGGGCTGCCTCTGGGTCCACCCCCTCCAGGACCGCCATCCGGGCAGATCGCCTGGTGCCCCTTTTCCAGAGCAGTCCCACCGCTGAGGAAGAGGCTCCCCTGGGGGATTCAGCAGCCCCCCCAACCCCCCTATTATTTAGGGAATTGTGTTTGTGGCTTTTTGTGCTTTTTCCACACAGCAAAACATTTACTATGGAATCCATTATAAGACATGGTGGAGGCTATGAACTTGCATGGATTTTAAAAATTGTTTTATTCCTTTGTCGTACATCAAGTTCCATTTCTACAGCGACAGTGCAATGTCTGCATCGGGTCTTTTTTTAAAAGATCCATCATATTTTACGCCCTGATTATGACCGTTAATCTCCTCATTGTACAACGGACCCTCCTTGGAATAGACTAACATCGGGCGCCATCATTATAACCGTTATTCTCCTAGTTCTACCACAGACCCAAAGGAACAAGGAGCGCTGTGATTCGATGAGACGCTCAAAAGAAAAGGGACCTTTTGACTTCCAGTTTGCAAGACTTTGGCGGGGGCAGGAATCTGATAAGAACACTTCCCTGAGGCCCAGAAGGCAAAAGGGGGTGTGGGATGTGTATGTATGCTGCACCCCCCACCCTGTGCTCTGTTTTGTGCCTTCTTGGGCCCCAGGGAAGACTTCTGGGAGCAAAAATGCCCCCCAGGAGGCTTCCCACTACCCACAAGGGGGGTGCTGCAAAAAAGAAGAAGCCACGTGTGGTGGTCTGACAATTGAAAAATGGGAGACGCAGGGAAACGTCTGAGCAATTGCCAGCCCCGAGAGCACTCGGGTAGCAGTATTTATTAAGAAAATGCAAATACAAAATCAAAACAATTACCTCAGCAGCATTATCTCAGCCAGGCCTCAGCGAAGGTGATAAAGTTCCCGTGAGAATATCCAGGCACCAAAGGTCTCATGGGAATGGCTCGGCTAGGTACTGTGAACCCCCACGCGCATTCCTGGTCTCTAAGCTTTGCAGACCCCAACAGGATCAAATCACCCATCATAAAAGCACTACTGCCCTCATGAGGAGCGTTTGTGATACCCCCAGATCTTACAAAGCTGTACAAGAACTTGCAGAATATGATGGATATATTACCACATTCCCTCCTTTTTTATTTATTCAAAGATAGGGGGTGTTTCAGTGGCATAATACACAGTTCCCTCGCAACTTGGTTTTCGTACACTTAAAGCTGAGGCACACATTTGAAATAGATTAGGAATACATTGAATACAGCAACATAACATAATGAGTATAATAACAATTATTACAACTAATTGAAACAATAAACGTAACCATGAGCTGTCAGGAAGACAATCCCATAGCAAAGCCCAAAATGACTTATTGAAGCCATCTTTTCCTGCTTCGTGTTCAGCTATGCGGTCTTCCATATCATGAACAGTTCTTGTAATGTTAGGCTCATAATTATGTATAAAAACACAACAATATAAATGAATTAAAGCACAAACTCCTCCTCTAGCAGCTAACATTATATCTAAAGCATAGCTATTCCCAAAGGTGGGTACATGCATACAAAGCTAACAATTAGTTACATTTAAACTCTTTGCTGCAATCCGAACGTCCTTGATGTAGGAATTTTCCTTCCTTAAATTATCACCAAGGTCTCTAGTTTCTGAGATAATAGCAGCTCTCCGCCTCCGTATTAGAGTCCGTGGAGGCATAAGACGAATGGAAAGAGAAGTTGTGTAAAGTAACTTAGGCAACTCCAATTGACACCAATATTGTCCATAGTCTGAAACAGAAACATTAAACAGGATCAGAGTTGTAGCACAGGCTGAAGATATAATATCCTTATCAGGTCCCGAGTAAAGAATGTCTTGACCCTTATGCCAGGACCAATATGCTGGAAAAATCAAAAGATGCCGCTGTTTGCAGATTAATTTAGTCCGATTCCCCAAAGGAACCTGCTGCATACAAGTTGATAATCTCAGATAAGCAGTCATCTTTTCCCAGCCTTCACAGCGCCACACCTGGACTGCCGGCATCAAGAGAATCAGGAACCACGGAAACGCCATCCTGAGAATCAGGAACCTCAGGAACGGAATCAGGAACCACAGGAACGCCATCCTGAGAATCAGGAACCTCCCTCACTGGCACCTGCGAAGACGCCTGTGAATGATCAGGCCGAATGCAACGACCAGGAACCCAACGAATTTGACCAAGATGTTCTACTGCTGCATAACCACGTCCCCACGTAATCAGCTCAGCGGGAACCCATGCCGGATCCGGAAGGAATCACACCAACACTCGAGGCCTCACTGCATCTGTAGAAGGGGAAGAAAAATGCCTGCTGGCCGCGCTTGCAGGGGGGTTACCAGACAAATTTAAAAAATTTAAAGTATACAAAGCAAGATTTAAATGATCTTGAATTGCCGGAAGCCCCAGGAGCTTCCCTCCTTTTTTATTTAATTTAGCTAACATGTTCTTGAGCGTGCCATTATAACGCTCCACAATAGCTTGTCCTGTGGAATTGTATGGAATTCCAAATTTATGTTCCACGGACCACTGTTTACAAAACTGATCAAAGACTGTGCTCCGATAAGCCGCACCATTGTCTGTTTTTAAAGTTTGAGGCGTACCAGCAACTGAAAATGTCTTAATGCAATGATTGATGACATGTTTAACCGCTTCACCTCTTTGAGGAGTAGCCATTAGAAATCCTGAATAAGTATCCACAGTCACATGTATATACTTCCAAGGTGCAAATGATGGATATTGAGTAACATCCATTTGCCAAATCATTGAGGGTTTCAACCCCCTGGGGTTGACTCCCATAGGAATAGCCGTGCCTTGCTTTGAACAAGTTGGACATTGTTGAATTATGGCAGCAGCTTCTGCAGCAGTAAGCTTAAATTGATGTGCCAATGCTTTAGCATTTTGATGAAAATAACTATGGCTGTCCCATGGCTGGACAGTGAGAACTGAAGTTACAGCACTGTCAGCTTTGGCATTGCCTTGAGATAAAATTCCAGGCAATTTACTATGGCTACGGATATGGGCAACAAAACACACATTCACACGCTGCTCCAAACATCCTTGCAACAACAAAAGCAAACGTAGAATATTAGGTGATATTCCAGGAGACAAATAAGAACCTGCTACAAAGGGTAACAAATTATATACATACAAAGAATCCACTATTAGATTAAAATCCTGATTTTGAAAATTTTGAAAAGCCAAAACTACAGCAGCAAGTTCTGCCTGCTGGGCAGACTTCTGCTCTGATGTCACTTTTGTATGCCAAATTCCAAATTTATCTTTCCAAACACAAGCACCAAACAAAAAAAAAAAATTTCTCCATCAGTAAAAACTTTAGGAGCATCTGATATAGGCTGATTTAGGTCACACCCTGTCCCATTGATCTCTCATTTTGCTGACTTTGACCCCCCGCAGGAGCCCGACATTGCGCTTTAAAATGTCCAGGCTTCCCGCAATTGAAAAAAGTTTCTTTTTTATTTCCTGCCTGGAGAGCCAGAGCTAAAGTCTCCATATTAAAAGTCTGACTCCCCACCTTTCTACATGCGTTTATCAAATCAGCAATCTCTACTATAAGTGGATTCAGGATCTTTTTACAATCTGCATTTGCCTGTTCTACTGCTAACTTCAAAAGCAATTCATTCCGGGCGAATTGATTGTCAATTTGCCTTTCAATAGCCACTTTCAATCTGCTAATGAAATTTTCATAGGGTTCATTGTTTCCTTGTTTGATGTTAGTAAAGGTCTTCTCACCACCTTCACCGTCAGGGAGGGCCCGTATGGCTTGGAAAATTAACTGTGGGAGAAGAATGAATCCCTCCTCCGGCATTCCATCTCGCTGTAGTTCCACTGTTGTAAAATTACCAGATCCATAAAGCTGATCTAGAGTAACATTTGCTGTTCCCCTTTGAACTGCCAGCTGTCTCCATTTCTGATCTAACACCAAATATTGAGCTGGAGTTAGAATCATATTAAATAAAGCTCTCCAGTCAGCCGGAATCATTTTATTTCCATAGCCAACTGCTTCTAACAATGCCTGAGTGTATGGCGATCTAACACCATACTCTTTTGCTGCTTGCTTAACTTCCTTTAAAATCTTGAGAGGTAAAGGCTTCCACACTCTCTGCGGATTTAAAGCAACATCCACAACAATTTCTACTGGATTAAGTTGAATCTCCACTCCAAAATCTACCAAATCATCTCCTGATAATTCCCCTCTGTTTGTTGCTTCTTGAATAGCTGCAGTAACTGCATCTACTTGAACTCTTAAAGGCAAACTCTTATCTTCTGACAAAGTATTTTCAGTGCCTGACAGTCCTCTGGATTTATCTGGAGGTGCTGTCGGTGGCAATATACGTACCGCATGGTAAGGCGGCAAACCTTCTTCGGGGGGTGCTAGGAGCGGTTGTTCATGCGTAGCTAATGCATCCATAACCACCCTCCAGGTTAACAAAATTGAAGAAGGGGCACGAGGCTCCTCGTGCAAAAATTTCCCTATCTTTCTCCAGCACTCTACTTTAATACTACCTCCCTCTGGATAACACGGAATATGTTTCCAAACATACTGTAATAAGTCCTCAATTTCTTTCTTTCCTACTTCATGTCCTCTACTATGAACTCCAAACTTAAAACTATTCCCAGTGATCTCTCTCATTTCCCTAAGGTGCTTTGTCTGAGCTTTCGAGAGACCTCCCCCCATACTCACGAAAAGAATCTGTCTCCGTCCAGCGAAGAAGATGAGGGCCCAGTCGACGTCCGCGACGATGAGTATAGGATGCGGGAAACGTATAGCTTTCAAGCTATCACGCCGAAACGTATAGCCTTCCAAACTATCCCGTCGGGGTCACCACTTGTGGTGGTCTGACAATTGAAAAATGGGAGACGCAGGGAAACGTCTGAGCAATTGCCAGCCCCGAGAGCACTCGGGTAGCAGTATTTATTAAGAAAATGCAAATACAAAATCAAAACAATTACCTCAGCAGCATTATCTCAGCCAGGCCTCAGCGAAGGTGATAAAGTTCCCGTGAGAATATCCAGGCACCAAAGGTCTCATGGGAATGGCTCGGCTAGGTACTGTGAACCCCCACGCACATTCCTGGTCTCTAAGCTTTGCAGACCCCAACAGGATCAAATCACCCATCATAAAAGCACTACTGCCCTCATGAGGAGCGTTTGTGATACCCCCAGATCTTACAAAGCTGTATAAGAACTTGCAGAATATGATGGATATATTACCACACCACGCCCACCCAGCCACGCCCACAGAACCGGTTGTTAAAACAACTGAATCCCACCCCTGCCCTATACCATGTCAGACAAGTGGCTGTCCAATCCCCATTGATGGACTTACACCCTCTTCTTCTTCAAGTTGCCTGCTGAATGCAACTGTGGGGCTCCCTGGGGTGCCAAAAGGGGCTGGCCTAGCAAACGTTGATGATGAAGACACTTTGGGCCACAAATGAGGAGGTGGCGGAAGAAAGCCTGAAAGCTTTCACTTTTCTTTCTGTTTGTTTTCATCCTTTCCTCTAGAAGAGACCCTCCAATATTCTCCAGTCATCTCTCTCCTTCCCAGCTCTGGTTAATAAGACCCAAATCATTGTTACTGTTGGCCTTTTGAGATTTCTGGCAATGTTTTCAGAAGAAGAAGGAAGAGGCAATGAGTGGCAAGCAGCTTCATCCAGAAACTCCTGGGCCCAGCCGAGATATTCCGAGATATTCCGATATCTCCTGTCTCCTCACCCTTCCCAGATGCATGGACACCCACAAGAGAACCGCCCACAGCCAAAGAGAAGACATGGCAGCCACACAGGTGAGTGGTTATCAGGCCCGGCCCAGATTGGACCTTCAGGAAAGAATGACTCGTCTCCATTTGCAGTCGAGCTGCATCTAGTAAAAGATATGCTTTCACTAAAGCCAAGCAGTCACAGCGAAAGCAAAGCTAGATCTGAGGATTCCTGCATAAAACCCGGTAATCTTCCCTTTTTTCTCTCTGACCATCTACAATCATGTCCCCTGAAGGCCAATCATGCAGATAAGGAAGAAAAGTATTTATTTTAAAATATTTTAGGGAGGAAGCAAGGGAATCTCATCTCTTTGCTCACTCACGCCAGACCAACGCAACACTCTTGTATCATAACAAGCACTGTATCCAGTGGCTACACCATTCTGTCTCCTTGCTGAATGGGTGTTGCCCACCCTGAAACTGGGATGAAAAGGGCAGAGTTGGACCATGAAAATTAAGCAAATGAACTTGGATTGTTCTTGGTATAAACAAGTGATGGATTTCTCCAAGAAGTTCTAGCTTTGTGGTCTTTGGAGCCAACCAAGGAATAAGGCGGAAAGACAAGAGGCAGCTGATGGAAAAAAGCAAAAGGGCCTAAAATGGCAAAGTGACCATGCGTGAGATTTACTATGTGTTAACCTTACTGCACATTCCAGAAAGATAAAATATGAGTGGACCGATGATAAGATAGATGTCCATGCTTGAAACAAAGAAAAACAAGGCTTTGTGTATATCTCGATGTCCTTCGGGTGTTGTGATGGTCAGATAGGGCTCACAGTTTAGGAGCAGACTGAGCTCACTTTCAAAGGTTCCCCTAAAACTTGCATGTTGTCAATATACACAGCAAACACACCCACAAAATATGTCCCATTCCCAGGAATGGGGACAGACCCACCATGGTGCACTCAAAATAGAAAGGGATCAGAATACGTCTTAGGATGGGAGACTTCTCCTGTGGCCCCCGGACCTAAACCCAAAACAATGTTTCAGAGATTCCTTAGCTTCTTTGTACACAGAAAAACAGGGGCAGTCGGTCTAAAGAAGGTGCATTCTGTAAAATGGCGTTTCCAGAAGCTTCCATCTCCGCCTTCATTCCTCAAATGAAACAATGGCATCGTTTATGGAGCCTACTTATCTTCTGGGAAATGCACAGCCTAATTTTTTTTGCATGAATTGCCGGTCAATTTGAGTGACATTCCTGACAATAATTGATTTAGGACGTTGGTTGTATCAGCCAATATTGGGGAGGCTTTGAGTTCTAATCGTCCCTCAGGCAGGAAAACTTCCTGGGGGACTTTGAGAGGATCACCAGGAGACTTTTGAATTCCAGTCCTGCCTTAGTTCTTATTGAATTTGGGGTGGTAAATTTGGAAACGTTTTCTCAGATTAATGTGAGATACTAAAATTGGAGATACCTAGAGTGTGAGATGGCTGAGTGTCCAATGTTGTGGGTAGTGATGGAGGAAAGTGAAATTGTGGGATAATCGCTGTGGTGAAGATCAAATTTTTTTACTACTGGTTCTGTGGGCATGGATTTGTGGGTGGGGCTTAGTGGGCGTGGCTTGGTGGGCATGGCAGTGGAAAGTTACTTCAAAAGCTCATTCCTTCCTTTCCTGACTAACCTGATTTCCAGCTCCGTTCTCCTGTGCAGGGCAACCAATCCAGCCGATCAGCTGGGACTCAGTGGGAAGAAGAGAAGAGATGGGGGCGAGGCCAGTCAGAGGCGGTATTTGCCAGTTCTCCGAACCACTCAAAATATCCACTACCAGTTCTCCACAACTGGTCAAAATCTACTGAATTCCACCTCTGGATAAACCCCTCTTCCATGTGGCACAAAGCCACAAGTCTTGGCCTTCTTCTACTGGTTGTGGGAGAACCAGAGGGATTTGTGTGAATCTTAGACTGACCTTCTTCTGATCCAACAGAGCTTTTATTATCTCCTTCAAATGGAATTTGCAGGGATCCTATTCACAGTTAGGAGCTTTTATGAGTCATAAAAAATGATCCCAATTGATCAGCAATCTCTGTGGTTGGAGAGCAGAGCAGCTTCCATGGGTGCCTCTTCCTAGAAACCTAGAAGTTTCCCCCCCCTTATTCAGCCCCTTCTTGGACCTGGATGAACATTTTACAGCATTGGAGGTTTGTGACTTGGTCATTGATGCTGCTGCCTTGAGACAGGATCCCTGCAACCTCCTCCTGGGAAGAGTCCCAAGGTCCCCTTTCTCTGGACATCTTCTCCAGCCCTTCTCAGATGAGAGAGGCTTGGAGGAGGAGCAGAGAAATGCTTCAGGTACAAATTGTAGAATGGAAAATTAAAGAGCCTGAAAATGGCTATTTTATTTCTCTGGTTGTTGAAAGAAAAAAATATACAATAGAAATTTCTTTACAAACATTTTTTTTATTTCCTTTTTTTTTTTTTTACTGTGAAGTACATACAATCCCAAACTGAAACCCCAGACAGCTGTTCTGCTAAATTCTTTCTGCAAAGGGGGTTTTATCAGGAAATCAAGAAAGACTCATATAAGATGGATGAAGATTTCCCTCCTCAGCTGGGAGCCAGTCAAGCATGGCATCTCACATCATTCTGGCATTTTTATGGAGAGGATCAGGCAACCAGGCTGGTGTTTGGTTCCCACAGCTTCCTCCTGACCTCTTTTCCTACACATTCTCTCACCACCCACCCACAAGTTTAGCTGCTATCAGTGGGAACAAGTGTGTCAATTGTTTTTTATAAGGTATCATGTTAAGTAGCTGTTGTCGAACAGCTGAATTCCTCTGAATTTTACAGTGGTCTCTTTAGCAATATTTATTGAGATGGGAGGGAACTGCAAGAATTCCAGGCATTCAACAATTCCCCATTTTGTAACATACAGATATCATTTTCTTTGACTCCTGCATACTATCTAAATGGAAATCAAATAAAAGAAACATGAACAATTCTTCCACTATCATAATGATGTTATATCTCATGTTTTTACATTTGTTCTGGCTGTGAGATGCTCCTTTGTGTTCAGGTCTGGCCTCAGAAGGATAATGTAGCACTTGGGGGTGAAGATGCAGACCAGCAGACCAGCACTGGAGGCTAGGATGGAGAAGACCTGCACAGCCACCATGTGTTTCCCTTTGGTGCTCAGGTAG
Source organism: Pseudonaja textilis (assembly GCF_900518735.1). Next base: position 31,846 of record NW_020769795.1, on the reverse strand, counting down.
GTGGGCACAAAAGTCACCCAGACACTGCAGAAGACCAGCATGCTGAAGGTGATCAGCTTGGCTTCGTTGAAGGCCCCAGGCAGATTCCTGGCCAGGAAAGCCACCGTGAAGCAGACGGCAGCCAGGAAGCCCATGTAGCTGAGGGTGACGTAGAACATGACAACGGCCCCTTCGTTGCATTGCAGGATGATCTCTCCAGGCTGGGAGAGGAGGTCAGCATCAGGGAAGGGGGGAGAAACTCCCAGCCAGATGGAGCAGATGATAACTTGGACACCAGAAGAAGACAGGATGATGGAGTTGGCCAAGCTCTTCCCCAAACATCTCTTTGCTCGGTTTCCTGGTTTTGTGGCCAGGAAAGCCAGCACCACTGTGATGGTTTTGGCCAAGAGAGAAGAAACAGCAACTGAGAAGATGATGCTGAAGACCGTTTGTCGGAGAAGGCAGATGGCTTTCCTTGGTTGACCAATGAAGAGAGAAGACGACAAGAAGCAAAGCAGGAGGGAGACCAGGAGGATGTAGGAGAGGTCCCGGTTGTTGGCTTTGACAAGGGGAGTTTCTCGGTATTTAATGAAGATGATTAAAACAAGGCCTGTGGTTAGGAACAAGAATAGGGCAAAAGATGCCAGGATGATGCCCAAAAGCTCTTCATAAGACAGGAAAGTTATCATTTTGGGGATACATTGGACTCTTTCTTTATTTGGGTATTTATCATCCGGACATTTGGTGCATTTTTCTGTATCTGAGAAAGAAAACAACAACCCCATATTTCTTTGTCCTTTGCATTTCAAGATATATTATACATTCTTTGGGAACAAGTGATTATCAGGAGCATTTTCAGGATGGATTTCTTAATATCTCCAGAGACAAAAAAATAAGTGTATCACTTGTTAAAAAATATAGATATGGTATATTTTTGACAGGCTATGAAATTGAGGGAAGGCTTAGGACTTGAAAGATTTCTTTTGTAATGTTCAGAATATTGATAGGAACCTCCATTACCAAAGGTAAATAATGAATCAATTAATCTTTCTAGAGAAACTTATCTGTCAGGTGGCAATTCTTGTCATACTTGCCTCAGAGGATGCTGGCAGATCAAGTGACTGCTGCAAATAATTTGAAATGGACATTGGAGCAGTGGTGATATGGGTGCAGCCAGAAATAGGCATAACTGTCCATGCCACTACATTGTGCATCTCGTATATCAGCAATACCTTTCTAGTGTTCCTCAAAGGGAACCCATGTAGACTGCGTTGCAATTCTACTTTCTGGAGGTGGACCTAAACCAATTCCTCACATTTCAAGGAACTCACGTGTTCTGAGAGAAGTAAATGTAGAAGGAAGGACACATCCAAGCTAAAAAGAAGAAATATTTTCTCTGGCAGTAGTAAAGCTTGTCCAATCAGCCACAGCCACCTCTCTCTATCCAGCCCTTCCTTCACAGTCTTTTTGTTCTTCTGTTTAGATAACAAATGGGGCATTTTGGAAATAAAGAAGAAACTAATTCAGCTTCAAGGTGTTTTTTAATTCACACTTTCATGCTCTGGATGGATCCAGTTCGATCAGGCCTCCCATTTTCCTCTGGTGTCACCCACCTTTCTGAGTAGAAAACGACCCCTCTGGACAAGGAACACAGTCGTAGCAGCAAACTGGCTCTCCTTCTCGAGCCCTCTTGACAAATCCAGGATGACAACTTGCCACACATTCAGATTGAGGAAAGGACTGAGCAGAAAAAAAAAAGGATTGCCAAAGGAAATGTGTTAGGACTCTCCATCCATGGAAAATGGAGGTAAAAATGGATATTAGACAAGATATTAGATATTAGCCTCTGGTCTTCACTTCAATAAAGACAAAATCTCTCACTCGCCTGCAGCCTGCTTTTGTCCACTCGCCAGGCCAGCCATTGCTGCATGCCTTCCGCTGTGACCTGATCTCCCTGGGTGAGTGAGGCTCTCCAAGCTCCGGAGCCCAGTCACCTACCTGCCACTGCCAGTCACCTTTACCCCCCAACCCCACTTTCCTTTTGCTGCCATCACCTGCCGCCCTCACCCCCAGCAGGGAAGGCCCAGTATCTGTGGTGAATCCAGGCGGGAGGCAAGATGCAGACTGGTGGGGACTTGAGCTACATTTCGCTGTACTGGAAGACATGTGGAGAGGCTCGTGTTCTCCTACTGCTGGGGGAGCAAGAAAGTCTTTCCTGACACAGCTCAGGGCGGCAGAGAGAAACAGGATTCAAGCAGGCTGCTTCTCTGCCACCCAGAGCTGCCCATTTCCCCATTGGAGAGGAAGTTGCAAACTTTTCACTATGCCAGGAAAACCTCTCTTGCTTTCCCAGCAGCAGGAGAACATGAGTCTCTCCACATGGGATTAGCTGGGATTCACGCAGCTGCTGGACCCTGCCAACGGTGAGGCAGAGGCGTGGGGGAGGGAAACCGGAGAGCATGGCACATTTGCCTACCATCCCTTTCCTCTCACACCCACAGCCCCATTGTTGGACCCAGAATAATCACACCTGGTTGGCCCTGCCACACCCACCCGGTTGCACCCATGTAGGCAACAGCCGTTGTCATTTTGAAGTTGAGGGAGAATTTGGGGAAGGAGTTGGAGGGTCCTGCAGTGGCTGGTAAAGGAGCCCATTGAGAAGCAGGGAAGTGGCCTTCTAGTGGTCCAACCTGGTGTTCAGGCTGGAGGCGGGCCACGGGAAGTCAGAGCACCGAGGGCAAGGGGGGTTGCCAGGTGGAGCTGCCCTCTCCTTTGCCCAGAATAGCAAAGAAAAAAAGGGAATTCTGTTGAGCAGGGCCTGAATTCAGATGAATTTGAATCATGATTGGGTAGAGGTCCTTTTGGTCCCATTGGGAGAGAAGCTTCGTCCTGCTTGGGGAAAAGTGTCCCCTGAAAGGGCCGGTTCATAGTTGGGGAGGTTCTTAAAGAGACCAGACCTGGTCAGACTTACCCATGCCCCTCTTTTACACAAACAAAAGCACACACACACACACACACACACACACACACACACATGCAGAATGGAGGAGGGGAAGTTAGAGATAGAGAGAGAGATACAGAGAGGGGAAAGGGTGAAAAAGAGAGGGAAAGAGTGAAATAGAGGGAATGAGAGAAGAGGAAGAGAGAGAACAGAAAGAAGAGAGAAAGAGAAAGAAAAGAGAGAAAGGAAGCAAAAGGAAGAAAAGGGATAGACAGAGAAAGGGGGAGATGGAAGGAAGGGACAAAGAAAGAAAAAGAGGAAGAGACGGAGGGAGGAGAAAGTGAATGAGATATATGAGTGGATAGATAAATACATTGAAGGAGGGAGAGAGAAAAAAGGAGAGGAAGGAAGGACACAAACCCTGGCTTCAGAAGACTCTTTAAAGCAGCATAACAATCTAGGGCTGGCCTGCAAGGGATCTCAGAGGTCATTTAGTCCAACCCCCTTCTCCAGCAGGAGATCCTTACAGAATCAAAGAATAGCAGGGTTAGAAGTGTGTGTGTGTTTCTGTGTTTGTGTTTATGGTTGTCAAAACTCCAAAAATAGGTCAAGGAGCTCTGGGGAGATCAGTCATAAATTAGAACACTTGCTAAGCAACTGGTCATTAAGCAAGGACCAATTGTATGTGGTTTGCAAATCACATGGCCACCTGGCCACACCCACCCAGTCACGTGGTCACCAAGCCACACCCTAAATTAAGCCACACTCACAGAACCAGTTGTTACAAAATTTGAATCCCACCCCTGGATGGAACTGAGAAAAGATTTCAGCATTAAGTGATAACCAGCCAGTTCCTTCTCAGGACCCCATTAACACACATTTCTCCCCTCTTCTTACACCCATAATTTGAAGGCGAGATATCAGAACAATCTTGATAATTCCAGGTGAACTGAAAGCCTTGGCGCTGCTTCCTAGGAGCAGAAGGCCCATTGCTCCATCCCAGGGAGGGTGAAAGGGAGGCATGGAGAGCTCTGGCCAGGTCCAGCCTCCTTAAGAGCCTCCCAGGTTATGGAGCTGCCCCTTCAGGGGACACTTTTCCCCAAGCAGGATGAGAAGAAGCTTCTTTCCCCCAGTGGGGCCAAAAGGATCTTCATCCACTCACCATTCAATCCTATCCAATATGGTCCAAGCCTGGATTCAGGCCCCGGTCAGCAGAATTGCTGCCTTCGTTGCTCTTCTGGGTACAAGGCGCAAACAACCACAAGCAACTAGCGGCACATTCCCCAGCCCTTGTGGGTTTCTAACCCCTTTGATGGAGACCCTTAATTGTACGTGGTCCACAAAATGGAACAATATGGAAGTCTCCCAAGCAGCCTAAGAGGAAAAGTCTGGTTTCTACTGCCCAGATTCAGTGCTCGGTGAAGGTCAACCACCTTTGGGGAATAGCATCAGCCCTCTTGAAATGAGACCTCAGGCTCTGGAAAACAGAAGAAAGACAACAAAACTTTCTCCCACCTTGTTGAGTACCTTTAGCTGTGAAAAAACATCTTGGTTGATAGAAAGTCTCTGTCTTTCAAAATACACCAGAGTTTCTCTCCTGGGATCATCCCTGGGAAGAACCAAGTCGCCCGAAATGCGCAGATCTGCTGCTACTTCTCCATTTGGGTCAATGTAGAGTTTAATGTCCGAAATATTGACAAACTCATTCTTCTCCAGGAAAGGATGGAACTAGAATGGGAATATGCAGCAATTTTAAAAGCACAAAACTTCGTTTCTTATCCCAGATGCTTTTTCACATTTGAATCTTTCTTCTGTAGTTGTCTAATTTACACACATGATTCATTAGGATAATAGGTGTTACCCCTATCTTACAAGTGGATGAAAAAAATTCACAAAAAATTGTTGATCATATTTTGACAATATAGATTTTGACAAAATATAGTTGAAAAATATATAAAAGGAGATTTATGAACTCCCTGAAAGCAACAGGTTGGTTATCAGAATCATGGATTTCGGGAGAAGGCGGAGCCACGTCGCTGCGATACAGCTGCAGTCTCGGGGCTATGAGATTGCAGCTGATATCTTCACCCCTGGTCAGTCCTAATGGACCTAAACCGTCCCGTAGAGACAGTGATAGTAAGAGGTGCGTTCTGTTGATCCCAGGGACATCGCAAAGTCCCTGGTTGATCCAGTAGAAGCCCTTTTACCATCGGTGGAGAGGCAGCCTTTAAGGTGCTGAAGCTGTGACAGCTCTGGAAGGAAGAGACAGAAAGAGAAAGTGTATCGGCTGGTGAGAATTTTCTTTTCTTTTTTATTCGGGACTTAAGGACACTCTAAAATGAGAAGAATCCTGTAAGACTTTGGAGAAAAACTGATAAAACTGTCCTAGCGGCGATTTTTTAAAGAGAATGTCAAACTGAAGCTTGGCTTTTTACTTTTACTTTTCTTTTCACTGAACTTCTATTGCGATCTAGTAACTGTAACAAGACTGTTTTTTTCTCTTATATTTATCTAATTTTCTATTCTTTTTTTCTCCCTTTTGACTTAATAGTTTTTTTTTTTTTTTTAGAACAGAGGCTCCCTTTAGTAATTTTTTTTTCTTTCTTAAATATATACATGTATACTTCCTTTTTTATTAGGCTTTTTTTGGGAAAGAAGGGGGAGTGGATTAAAGAAACTTTGTAACACTGCCAACTAGAGGCTTGAAAATACTTTATTGGAAGTTGAGAGGACTGTGAAAAAATCCTTTTTCAAGGACACTGGAACTTGATAAGATAGAGGGAAGAACACTGGAGAATGTTTTAACAGGTGCTCTTTGGAACTTCTATTATTAATTGAGTACTTGAAGCTTAGCTTTGGAATTTGTGGAGAAGCCATAATAAGAGCCTTGGATAACTAAATAAGATGCAGTGTGCTTTCTTTTTTACCTTCTTTTAGCTGTTTCATCCCTCCTCTTCAATCCCACAGTATTTTGTAATATTTGTATATCTATTTCTTTTTCTTGTTTGACTTTATTTTTATTTTTCCCCTTAAAGGGAAAGCCTCAGAATACTTTTCTTTTTTCTTATTGGGATTTTTGCCTTTTCTATTTTCATCTTTTATTTACTTCTATGGTTATTTTTTTATTTTATTTTCTGAGACCTCATAATTGGATTAAGGTGTGAAGAATTCTTGTTTTTTCTTTTTCTTCTTTTTCTATCATTGCTTTTTAATATTATTGGGTTTTACTCTCTTTTTCTTTTTTTATTATTCTTAATTCTTATTTTTGAATTATAATTGACTATCCCACAATAGGATTAAGGTTTAGAAGAACCTGAAGAATTTCCTCCTTTTTCTTTTTAATCTTCTTCTTCTCCTCTTTTTAATTCTGGACTTTTTATTTTTAATTGGCTTTTTTATGTTTTTCTTCTTCCCAGTTGGATTATAATTGGCTACCTTATTAATTGGATTAAAGGAACCTAAAGATTCTGAGTTACTCAAATGAGTAAGAAAACTTTACCTCCTGGCAGTTCAACTTCTGCTCCTGAGTATTGCGAAGACTGATGATAAAATTGAAAATTTTCAACAAATGATGGCGAAACATGAGGAGAGACTCCAACAAATTGAAGAGAAAGACAAACAAAGAGATGAGACAATTGGAAATATTGTTAGCAAATTAACAATGGTTGAACAAGATATAACTGGGATGTTGAAGTGGGAGATGGATAGGTCAGAATTTTACCTCAGATTTCAAAATATAGAGGAAGAAAAAGGACAAGATTTGGTGCTGTAATGATAGAAATTTTGGCTGGAGCTTTGGAGATAACAGAGGAAAAGATGATGGATGGAGTAGATGAAATATACCGTGTCTTCACAAGATATGCAATGAGGAACAAGCTACCAAGAGAGGTCCATGTCAGATTTACTAAAAAGACTATTAAAACACAAATACTGCAAGTGGCAAGAGATAAGGTGTTGAAATACAAAGACAAAGAGATTGTGGTTCTAAAACAAGTTCCCAGAAGAGTGAGAGAGATGAGAAGAGAATATTGATTTTTGACCAAAAAGTTATTGAAAAAAGAGGTGAATTATAGATGGTTGATTCCAGAAGGATTAATGTTCATATGGCAAGAACAGAGACACAGAATCAACTCAGTTGAGAAAGCAGAAACATTCTACAATGAATTTTTTGGAAGAAGAGAAATAGAGACAGAAAAAGAGACTATCCCAACTGAACCCCAAGAAGACCAAATGGGAATGGGAAAAGAAGAAGGTGCGGTAGGTGGACAAATGGAGACCAAAGAACAACGTGAAGTAAGATCCACGAGAACTGTTAGACCTAAATAGAAAACATAACCATGGAGGAAAAAAATGATTTCTATGAATATAAATGGATTGAACTCAGCTATTAAAAGAAGAAATTTTTTTCATAAATTAGAGAAGTTAAAATTTGATATAATTTGCCTACAAAAAGTACATATTAAAAAACAACATCAACGATTATTGGTAAGACCAAAACTGGGGAAAATTTTTACTTCCTTGACTAACTGTAAGAAAAGAGGAGTGGTCCTGTACATTAAAGAAATTATTGCAGCAAAATTGATTTATACTGATGAAGATGGAAGAGTATTAATGGTTGAAATAGCGGATAACAATACAAAAACACTCCTGGTTGCAATTTATGCTCTGAACGATAAGCAAGAAGAATTTTATAAAAAGTTACATATGAAAACAATTGGACTGGACTATATCAATATAGTTATGATGGGAGATTTTAATGGAATTGTGGATAATAAACTGGACTATACAGCGACAGCATCAAAACAAAATAGAAAGACTCTCCCTAAATCCTTTTTCATAATGATAGATGTGTTAAATTTAAAAGATATATTGAGAGACAGAAATGGTAAAACCCAACAATATACTTTTTATTCAAATAGACATTTATCATGGTCCAGAATAGATATGATTTGGACTTCATCAGAATTAATATCTAACATTCAAGAAATAAATATAGAAACAGGTATATGGGCAGACCATAACCCGATGACAATTAAATGGAAAGGACAAAGAAGAAGATCTAGATGGACATTAAACAATACTATTTTAAAGGAAAAAGATTTTACACAATGGATGGGCAAAGAATTGGCTTTCTTTTTCAGTGAAAATAAAAAAGAAGATACTTCAACGCAGAATGTTTGGGATACAATGAAGCCATATGCGAGAGGATTAATAATGGACTATTCAAAGAAAAAGAATATTAGGAAGAGGCAAATTATTAAAGCTTTAGAAGATGATTATAAAAGATTGGAAAAAGAACTGCAGAATATGCCACAGAAAAAAGATATTAAATTCAAAATGGATATAATTAAACATAAGATGGGTCAGGCAGAGAAAGAAGAATTGGCACAAAAAATTAGAAGTGCTAAACAGAACTATTTTGAAGATGCAAACAAACCAGGTAGATGGCTGGCATACAAATTGAGAAAGGAGAAAGAATCTAGGAAAATAGTATAGTTAATAGATGATCAAGGCCAAATCTGTTATGGTAATAAGGAGAAAAAGACAATTATCCAAGACTTTTATGGACAATTATATAAGCAGGAGGATTTTGATGAGGAAAGAATTAAGCTTTATCTACAAAATGCTAACCTACCTAAGATATCTGAAGAGACTGAAAGAATGTTAGAAAATACCATAACAATGATGGAACTAATGGAAGTATTTAATAGGCAGAATAATGGAAAAGCACCAGGCCCAGACAGGCTCCCGGCAGAATTTTATAAAACATTACAAGAATCGTTGAGCACTCCACTGTTAGAAGTTATGAATGAAGCCATGTTAAATAAGAAAATACCCAAAACATGGTCAGAAGCTTATATCACACTTATTCCAAAAGAAGGGGCCGATCCATCACAAATTAAGAACTATAGACCTATTTCTTTATTGAATGCAGATTATAAAACTTTTGCTTCCATCTTGGCAGAAAGGCTCAAAAGATACCTAAATAACTTTATTCATCCTGACCAGAATGGATTCCTGCCAAAGAGACAAATTAGGGATAATATAATATGGCTTTGATATTTTTAGATTTGCCCAAAAGGCATTTGATAATGTGAACTGGAGATTCATGTTTTTGTTATTGGAACAGAAGGGCTTTGCTAGAAAATTTATTCAAGCAATAGAAGCCATATATGATAAACAAATGGCAAGAGTAATGATAGAGGGAGATTTTACAGATTCTATTAATATAAGAAAAGGCACAAGACAAGGTTGCCCATTATCACCTTTGTTATTTGTTTTGACTTTGGAAGTGCTGAATAGAAACATTAGAGAGGATCCAAATATAAAAGGAATGAAAATTAAGAAGGAGGAATTTAAATTGCAAGCCTTTGCGGATGATTTGGTTTTTATTTTGGAAGCTCCTATAGGAACGGCTTTAAAGCTACTGGAAAAGATAGAGATGTATGGTGAGATGGCGGGCTTGAAAATAAACAAAGATAAAACAAAGATCTTGACAAAGAATATGTAATTAAAACAAAGAGATGAATTGGCAGATTTATTGAAAATTCAAGTTACAAATAAGGTTAAATATTTCGGGATACATTTGACGTCAAGATGTACTACATTGAAAGAGAATAACTATATTAAACAGATAGCATCTGATTTGAAGAAATGGGAAAACCTACAATTGTCATTGATAGGTAGAATTTCAACAATCAAGATGAATATTTTACCCAGAATTTTACATTTGTTTGGAACATACATTTGTTACCAATCAGGCTTGGTAAGGACTACTTTGAAGAATTAAATAAAATTGTGTTGAAGTTTATATGGCAAGGTAAGAAAGCCAGAATAAAATTAAAACTTCTGCAAGATGCTAGAATTAGAGGAGGATTTGGCCTTCCAAATTGGGAGTTGTACTACCAACCTGCAAATTTAATGTAGATTAAAGAATGGATAACATTAAGAAAGACTAGATTGTTGACATTCGAAGGACATGATTTATTACTGGGATGGCATGCTTTTCTGTGGTATAAGGGAACTAAATTGAAGCCTTTTCTTATCCTGACTGATTTAGATAGGATTTTGACAGGTACTGATGAAAAAGTGATTAAAAAATTATACAGTTATCTGTTGGAAATTATATTAGAGGAGGAGCAAGTTAAAGAAACGATGATTGGGGGAATGTTTTTATTTGCTAAAAACTGGAAGAGTGAGAAAATTCCATCAGAGGAAGAAATTATTAAGAAAATATTGGATTGTGCTGAAATGAGTAAATTGACTTTTGAAATTAGAGAACAAGAAGATAAACAATTTTATGAAGTTTGGGATCTTTTTATTAATGGTTAGATAATAAAACATAATAATAGAACATTTAGATTTAGGATATATTTTTTAATATATTATTTTTATAAAACTTTATTAAGATAGATTTGGTATGATCTTATGATTATTATCTCGTTAAAGTATGAGTTAATAAAATTATAGATAAACGATTTCTTAGTGATGATATTGGGTTATACAATTATTGATTGATAATAGAGTTATTATGTAATATAATTATATTAGCGTTTAGGAAATGGATGCACAAAAAAAATGTGGTAAACCAACTGATACAGTGTTTCTAAATTTATGTAGAAGGATGATGTTTTTATGTTTTATGTTGTATGTTTTATGTTGTTTTGTTTGTTGTTAAAATAAAAAACTTTAAAAAAAGAAAAAGAAACAGATTTCTGAAGAGGAAAATTATCAGGGTCATCCTCTCCCAGGAAGCCCAGACAGGAAACCTGAGCTAGGCCCACTTCGTTGTAATGCTGCACTGACAGGATTTGGGGAGTCAGAAAGTACAAATCACCCACCGACCCTTTTTTTATGCAGCTGTAGGTGTCCTCCTCTTCTCTGCTTCTTCCACAGGCAGAATCTCTCCTCCACTCCCCAAAAGTCATTCCCTCCTATCACAGCCCTTTCTAAATGGATTGTGGGAAAGGGGGGGATATAACTTATGTGCTCTGTACAAGTTATCCTCACATATTATTTCATTTCCTAAATACATTATGGAAATACTGCTGATATAACTTGATCTCAGGAAAGAGTAACAAACAATTTTGTGATGTGATCAGAAACCCAGTTAAGTGAGGGGTGGATGGCATGATAATTAAGTGGATAAAAACTGATTTAAAAATGGTACTCAAATAATCTTAGTTTTTAAAAATCTTTTTCATGAATGTGGGAAGATACATTTTGTCGTTAAGTCATCAATTTTTCTATGTTGTCATTAATATAATAGGGTTGATAAATTGCTATTATACAAGATTTATAACAATTCTCAGGCAAATATACTTTTATGTTATTTAAATATTACCAAATTTCCAGAAAAATATTTATGATTTCTCCTAGAAACAACTGTATGACTAAAAAGCAGTAGAAAACTATCTGGATTTTAGCATTTGATAAATTATAGTGTCTCCTACAAGAACATTAATGATGCACTGGATGAAGGATTGATAAGTATATAAGGGAGCCAGTTTGCTCTACTGGTGAAGCCTCCGAAATAGAAAGCAAGAGGCTGTGAGTTCAAGTCCCGCCTTGGTCACGAAGCAGGCTGGGGCATTGGGGGCCAGTCCCTCAGCCCAACTCAACTCACAGGGTTGTTGTTGTGGGGAAAATGAACACACAACTACTCATTGGTACTCAGCCCCCGTGGCTTCTGCAGGGAAGGGCTTTTAAGGATTGGGGATGAGTTAGTGCACTTATTGAATTCAAACAAGGCCTCAAAGATCTGGAAATCCAACAAGATGGGGCTGCTCTTCCCAAGAACGTTTATTTGAGCAGCCTTTAGAGCAACGAGATATTTATATAGAATAACGCTGCCAAAAGTCCAAAGGTAATTAACCTCCCAGAGTAGTTTCAGGGAGCTGATACAAAGAAAGAGTGCCTGAGCTGAGACTGGGACCCTGTGGACAAGGGGCCACTCGAACTGCAACTCATGCAGATGTGGTATTCAACCGGTTCTCACCGGCTCAGGTGACCCGGTGGTCACCCCTCATTGGCCACACCCCCGAATCGGGTCACCTGTTTGTCCCAGTCGCTCTCCTAGCTTTCCCTACCACCTGGTGGCTGTGGCGCAGATTGGGCAGATGTCTCAGGGCTGTTGCACATGTGCACTGTGTTTATCGCCGCTACTCATGCAGTGCCCATGTGCAGCAGCCATGGAAAATCTGCCTGCCCACCCTCCCTCCCAGATTACATTTTCTTCCTTCTCCCGGTGGATGCGCTTCTTCCAGCCCGGCCCAGCCAGCCAGCAGGGAATTGGGCGGACATCCTGGGTCTTCTTGTCCCCCTTGTCACGATATGCCTGCAGGAGCCCCTCAGGCCAGCTGAGCCGAGAGCCACCATTCCCAGGCTTCTACTCTCCCATGCTTGGTTGATGCCTCTTCACCTTCCTGAAGCAGCTGGCCCTGCCCCTCACCCTCCCCTCCTCGCCTGGCCTGAGAAGGGAAGAGGGATGGTGGGGGATAGCACAGAGTCCAGGTCCCTATCTTCCCCTCTCTCTCCCCCACTCTCGGCGTCTGTGTGTGTTTGAGACAGAGAGAGAGAGAGAGAGCAGGGGGGAGAGAAGAAAAAGAAAGAGCAAGAAAGAAAGAGGGAGAGAAAGAGAGAAAGAAAGAGAGGGAGAATGGAGAAAGTGAATGAGATATATGGATGGATAGATAAATACATGGAAGGAGGGAGGGAGGGAGAGAGAAAAAAAGGAGAGGAAGGAAGGACACAAACCCTGGCTTCAGAATCTAGGGCTGGCATGCAACAAATCTCAGAGATCATCTAGTCCAACCCCCTGCTCCAGCAGGAGGTCCTTACAGAATCAAAGAATAGCAGGGTTAGAAAGTTCTGTGTGTGTTTGTCTGTGTGTGAGTGTTTGTGTGTGCATGTGTGTTTGTGTTTATGGTTGTCAAAACTCCAAAAACAGGACAAGTAACTCTGGGGAGATCAGTCATAAATTAGAACACTTATTAAGCAACCGGCCATTAAGCCAGGACCAATTGTATTTGGTTTGCCAGTCACATGGCCCCCTGGCCCAGCCCACTCAGTCACATGGCCACAAAGCCACACCCATCTGCTCACGTGACCACCAAGCCATGCTCACAAATTCAAGCCATGCCCACAGAACCAGTAGTAAAAAAATTTGAATCCCACCAGTGAGTTCACAGCCTGCTATGCAGCATCTCCTATCAGGACTCAGGGATTCACTTTGTGACGCCTCTCCTAATAAAATATCCGGGAAATACGGAACTCCTTTACGTGCAACTGCAGTTATCAGATCAGTAGGAAGGAGTTTCTCTGAATGGGGCCAAATTCTGTTCTGCTGTAATGCAAAATTATGTATTTATTTATTTAGGACATTTATATTGCCACATATTTGCACATGTCTCAGCATTAGGCAGACTCTAACTGCCCCTTGACATTTATTTTTATTTTTCTCCATTATTATTATTATTATTATTTGTAATGCTGGTCTCTGACTGTACTAAAAGTGGACTGGATAAAGGAGGAAGCTGTGTTGGAGACATTTGCCATCTTGAGTTATGTGTAAATGAATACATGTTTAAGAAAACAATCTCAAAATCGTACTTGACTGCAACCTGAAACTGAGTCTTGAGAGAAGACAAGGAGGAGATTATGAGAGCAGCTTCTCCAACTTACAAAATCTCTCAGTTGGACAAGGGAGGATTCAAGACTCTTCCAATGACGGAAAGAGGTGTTGGGAGTTAAAACTCTCTCCTCTCCTAGGAAAATGAAATATTTTAGGATGTACTAAAAAGGGAGAATACATTTCCCCTAAAAAGAAAAGTAGAAATTCAAGAGAGCCTGAAACTCAGCCCCCCTCCCAACTTTGCTAATGGACCAAGCAAATCTATTTTACATAACAAAGATCTACTCCAGGTAAAGCTATAATAGGAATTGCCCAAAGCCCTTTCATTACATCACCATCCAGTGAGGCTCAACCAAGCCTGGGACTCAGGACAGCCTACAGAGTTGCCCCTGCATGGCCTCATGGGAGTCTGACAACCGATCAGAATACAAGCTCAAATTCAAATCCCAACAGAGGGCATAAAACAGTTGCACTCTCAGCATCTCAGCCCTTCTTTCCTCAACCAAGGCATGTGCTCCTGTCCACCATTAAACCATCTTCCAAGCAGTCACCATGTTTCCAGCGTCTTTCCTCCCCACTTGGAACTGAACCCAGAAGGAGATTTCTTCCAACAGAGGCTAGACAGAAACTTCAGATCTGCTCCCTGTTATTCCAGAGTGTCAGACAGGAGCAATTAGATGGTGCAAATCTCTTGACATTGTGCAGCACAAGAAGGTTGAGATGTTCCCCTCCTTCTCCTTTGGGTTCCTTCTCCAAAAGTGTTGTAGAGCGATGGTAAGGAAGAGGCATGAGACCAGAGCGTACAACTAACAAGGCTTTATTGCAGAGAATAAAGGGTTGTCGTGTCTGCTTGCTAACTTGCAGACTAGTGGGCGACAACGGGCTGGCCCTGCTCGACAGCTGGCTTTTATAGCCGACTGTCAAACGGAGCCAACCAATGGGAGCGGCTGGTGCTCCCGCTCAAACAGCGGACCTGGTTGGGAACTCCAACCAGTTCCACAGACATAACACTCCTTTCCCCCAGCTGGGAACATGCGTAGTCCTGTAGGTAAGTTGTTTGCCTGTGCTGGTGACCAGAACGTCGCAGTTCGGGTGAACTGTTGGCTGATGACAAGTCCAGGGCCTCGGGACATGCCTCGACGGTCGTTGGGGCATGGGCTTGCCCTGGCGTAGTGTTCTGCGAAGTCGGCGAATCCCTTTGCTCGGGCTGACCTGGGCGAGTCTCGAGGTCCGGTTGGCAAACTGGAACGCTCGGCTGCAGAGTCGGTGATCCTAGCTGGAAACTCGGGTTCTCCAGCAAACCTTCCTGTTTGTCGGGGAAGACCGGGTTCCGCAGGGAGCTTCCGTCTGGCACCGGTAGGGAGACGTTGGCTCTGGCAGGTCGGGTTGGGTTGATATCAGCCGCACGCCGCCTTCTGAGTTGGTCCATGTGTCTCCGCCACAAGCGTCCATCTTCCAGGAGGACCCTGTAGGATCTTGGACCTGTGACTGACACGACTTGACCTGGCACCCACAAAGGATCCCCTGCATAGTTCCTGGCGTACACCAGGTCTTGCAAGGCAAAGTCTCTGACCAGACTGTCAGACCCTAAAGGGGTGTCTGGGCAGTAGTGGGGGTGTAACCTGTCCAGGGTGGTTCTAAGGCATCTCCCCATTAAAAGTTCGGCAGGAGATTTGTTAGTAGTGGTGCAAGGCATCGTATGTTGGCTGAGCAGGAAACGAGACAGTTTAGAGTGCCAGTTTTCCTGGCCAAACCTGGCGAGTGCCTCCTTGGCCAACCTAATTGCTCTCTCTGCCATCCCATTGCTAGCGGGGTGAAAGGGAGCTGTAAGGACATGTCTGATGCCCAAATTAGCCACGTACATACTGAACTCACATGACGTGAACTGCGGGCCATTGTCAGACACCAGCGTGTCTGGAAGTCCATGGGTGACAAATAAACGGGTCAGGGCTTTGACTACTGCTTGGGTGGTGGTCGTGGGAAGCAAGGCCACGTCAATCCACTTGGAGTAGGAGTCCACGACCACCAAGAAGGTCCTGCCATGCACTGGTCCAGCCAGGTCGATGTGCAGGGGAAACCAAGGGGCACTAGCACTTTCCCACCTGGTGGGCATGGCAGCTGGTGGGGCAGTCCTGGTTTCTTGGCAAGGTTGGCAAGAGCTTACCCAGTTGGCAATTTGGGCATCCATGCCGGGCCACTAAACGTAGCTGCGGGCCAACGCCTTCATCCTTACGATGCCCGGATGGCCCTCGTGAAGCACCTTCAGGATGGGTACTCGAAGGGTGGCTGGGATGACTACTCTTGTACCCCACAATAGACATCCCTGTAGCCTTGACAGTTCCTGCTGACGGTTTTTAAAGGGAACAAAGTCAGTTGTACATTGAGTTTCTGGCCACCCCCTTCCCACCCAGTCCAGAACCTGGGCGATTATTTTGTCTTTTTTTGAGTGCGCCGCAATGTCCTCGGCTGTCACTGGAAGTTTGAGTTTGTTGACCTCAAAGATGGTGTGAATTGGTGCTGGGTCCTCGACTGGGACTGGCAGGGGGCAGCGAATGAGGGCATCGGCGTGACTCAAGTTCTTGCCAGGACGATGCACCAACTTGAATGAGTAAGCGGCCAGAAACAAAGTCCATCTGGTCATTTGGGTGAAAGTACCTGTGGGGTTTGCTTATCTCCAGATAAGAGTCCTAGGAGAGGTTTATGGTCAGTCACTAGTTCAAAGTGGTGGCCAAACAAGAATTCGTGGAACGTTTTAACTGCAGCAACCGCAGCCAGGGCCTCTTTATCGATTTGGCTGTAGTTCCTTTCTGCTGCAGAGAAGGTCCTAGAAAAGAAGGCAATTGGTGCCTCGGAGCCATTGGGAAGTCTGTGGCTTAGGACAGCCCCAATCCCAAAAGGGGATGCATCAGCAGCCAGGACCAGGGGAAGGCGTTGATCGAACTGGACTAAAACCGCTTCCGATGTGAGTAAGGATTTGACTGACTTGAAAGCATGGGCTTCTTTGGGTCCCCAATGCCAGGGTGAGTCTTTATCTAAGAGTCTATGTAGGGGTTCAGCGACAGATGCTTTGTGCGGGAGAAATGAGGCGTAAAAGTTTAGAAGCCCCAGAAAGGCTTGTAGTTCAGTCTTGTTGGTTGGTGTGGGTGCCTCATGGGTGGCCTTCACCTTGGACTCAATTGGGTGGATGCCAGAGGCGTCTATCCTATAACCCAGAAAGTCCACCTGCCTAGTGGCGATGGCGCACTTCTCCCTTTTAAGTTTGAGGCCATGCTGCCTAAACTTCTCTAGCACTGTCCTGACCCTCTGAATGAATTGAGGTCGGTTGGTAGCTGAGACTAAGATGTCATCGAAATACGGAACAACTCCTGGGAGACCTTGGAGAATCCGTTCCATGAGTGATTGGAATATACCCGGGGCCACACTGACCCCGAATTGGAGGCACTTACATTTGAATGCTCCTCTATGCGTGACTATGGTTTATAATTCAGCTGTCTGATCATCAACAGGGAACTGTTGGTATGCCTGGGACATATCTAACTTGGAGAAAATGGAACCGGGTTCGAATGTGTGTAACAGGTGCTGAATAACAGGGACAGGGTATGCGCTGACCTGTAAATAACAGTTGAGCGTGGTTTTATAGTCTGCGCAGATTCTTAAACTACCATCCTTCTTGAGTGGGGTGACTATGGGGGTCTCCCATTTGGCAAAATCAGTAGGTTCTAACACCCCTTGCTTAAGTAGTTTGTCTAATTCTGCATCCAATTTGGGACGGATGGCGAAAGGCACCCTGCGTGGCTTAAGGCAGAGAGGAATTGCCTGGGGGTCTACAGAAAACGAGATGGGGGTGCCTGAATAGCAACCCAGCTTGCTGCTAAATACATCAGAAAAATCAGAAAATAATGCATCTACGTCAGAAGTTGAGACAGCATGGATCCCAGTTACACTAAGGCCGAGGGAAGGAAACCAATCAAGTCCCAACAGGCTGGGGAGGGCACCATTAACAACCACTAAAGGCAAATGGCCTTTGAAGGCTTGAAATTGAACGAGGAACTTGCCTTTCCCGAGGACAGGAATGTTCTTGCCCTGGTAGTCCCGCAGTGTCAGGTGGCATCTTTGCAGCTGTTTCCTTGACAGTCTGGGCTGGATCTTCTTCAGGGTTTCCCAGGAGATGATTGAGAGTGCAGATCCCGTGTCTACCTTCATCCTGCAGGGTTTACCTTCTAGGAAAACAGAAATTTTAATTTTATCAGGGGTTTGGGAAGTATGGTTAGCGTGGTAGCAGGTATAGCAGTCCTCCACTTGCCTTTGGGAAATAGAAGGTGGTGGAGGTCTTTGAGGCAAAGAGCGCCCTGCTTGGCAGACTCTAGCGAGGTGACCCTTCTTTTGGCAGTTCAGGCAGATGGCGTTTCTAAACCTGCAGGATGCCCTAGAGTGGGAGCCTCCGCAGGTTAGGCACATGGGAGGTTGTTTGGGGGTGAAGTTGTTTCTCTGTCCTGCTCCTACCTGTGAAGGCTTCTGATGCTTAAGGCAGTTAATGTCTGATGAGTCTGTGGGGTCTTCTTCACTGAGCACTTCTTCAGAATGGACGGTTGGACTGCTGGGCTTTAATGGAGTGCCCTGAATCTCAGCTGCTGACTGGGCAGAGAGTTCAGCAGCCAGGGCTTCCTCCATGGCTAGGGACAGATTCAAGTCCTTTTTTTGCCAGCAAACGTCTTTGGAGTCTCAGGTCTCTAACCCCACAGACGATCTGGTCCAGCAGCATGTCTTCCAAATAGTCTTTGAAACCGCACTGTAAGGCAGCTGTCCTCAGGGCGGCCATGTACTCGTTGATCGACTCCCCTTCTGCCTGTTTTCTGATTCTGAAGGCATACCTTCTGGCGATCTGGGATGGTTTTGGCATGTAGTGATTGGAGAATATTTCATCCCATGGGACGCTTCTGATGGCGCGTGGTGCGACTAACGCTGTAGCGGTGTCAAAGACGGCAGCCCCACAATAGCTGAGGAAATAGGACTTCTTTCTATGTTCCGCAGCATCAGCTAACCCGATGGCATCGAGGAAATGGCTGAAACGATTTTTGTAGGAGTCCCACGTTTCCTTGTTTGACTTGAATGGCGGGAATGCTGGATTAGCATTCATCGTGGGAAGTGCCGGGTTCGTCTTCTTCAGTCGTCTTTGAAATCGCGCTCTTAAAAGAGCGCAGGCTGTGACTGTCTCTGTGGGCTACGTAGCTCTTTTTGAATTTTGCGCTCTTGGTGAGCGTTGGCGGCCACGGCTACGGTGCCTGCGGCTCGCTTCAGTGACTACAGCTCAAGTAATGGCGGTTTGAATTTCGCACTCTTTGTGAGCATTGGCGGCTGCGGCTACAGCGCTCATGGCTTCACTCTCAGTGATTTACAGCTCTTTGAATAGACGCATCTGGTTAGCCTTCGACCATCCCATCCTCGTCGCCAGTGTTGTAGAGCGATGGTAAGGAAGAGGCATGAGACCAGAGCGTACAACTAACAAGGCTTAATTGCAGAGAATAAAGGGTTGTCGCGTCTGCTTGTTAACTTGCAGACGAGCGGGCGACAACGGGCTGGCCCTGCTCGACAGCCGGCTTTTATAGCCAACTGTCAAACGGAGCCAACCAATGGGAGCGGCTGGTGCTCCCGCTCAAACAGCGGACTTGGTTGGGAACTCCAACCAGTTCCACAGACATAACAAAAAGGATCTCAGATTAATGGATCCCTATTGGGACCCCCCATACCTGCCATGGCTGCAGCCTCGGAGCCCCCAACCTCTTTTCTCCCTCCTTCCTTCCCCTCCTTGATCTGGAGGAATAAGCGGCATTCATGGCCTGGGCCAAAGTCTGAATGATACTGTAGCGATGAGGGTTATTTATGATCCGTTTCCTGTTCTTTTTCTCCTGGGTCTCCAGTGGGGCTTTCTGGGTGCATCTTCTGCGGCCTTTGACAGAAAAGACGTGCTTGGAAAGGGAACAGTGGAAATAATGATCTTGAAACTGATCTTCCACAAAGAAATGGGGTTCAAAGGCAGCATCTCTTGGCCTTTTTTTTTTCAGATAACCAAAATTCAAAATACTATGGATGTATTTGAGAAATTTGTGCTTCTCTATTGGATACGCTGAAAACCTTGTGAGGATCCAGACTTTCCCTTCAATGGATCCTGGCAAATGCATAAGTGCTTCATGGAAAGGAATAATTCTCTCCCAGATGGTAATAAATTCTATGAAGTGGACAAAGACGTTGATTTGTCTCCACTTAGAAAGGGCCTCCCTGAGGGGGGATGTTTGTCCAGTTGTTGCGAATTGTTGTGATATAACCACACAAATTCCATTCTTGACAAGCATCGGAGGGAAAGTCCTCATGAAATTATCTCCATTTTCTGTGTCTGAAGCAAAAAGACCAATCAGGGTCCATCTGAAATGGAGGAGCAGCTGGACAATTGCTGGGTAGTGGAATCCTTCTTTGGGGAGCATCTGGTGGAAAAAGGGGAATCTCCTTTTATCACTCAGAGCCCCTGAAGGAATTAGAGCATTGATCTGAAAAAGTAATGAAGAATGCTGTGTTACAATGTGGTCCAGATAAACTTCAAAATAATACTTATTGACAAACCCAATTTTTTTTTGATGAATATATAAGAATAGTTTGTTCCTTAGTCATGGTCTAAAATATTTAAGACAGAATATTAACAAGATTGTATATAAAAATGGAACGCAAAATCATATTAAACAAAAAAACAATAAAAAATGCAATGTAAATTTCTGTGTCACCCCTACAATTCCAACTATTAGATTCAAATTTGCAGATGTTAGATAAAATCTCTGGATCTAAGATATAGGTCTGTATTATATGCTATTTTTGAGTACTAAAACCTCTTTCTCAGCTTCTATATCCCAAATTCTTTGTGAAGCAATTCTTCAGCTTCTTCTCTAGATGTACAAAAGACTAAGAGACCACAACTGCTAACAGAAGTTGACAGTTGCACAATCCAATGTGTTTAACTGAAATTTTGTCTATTTTGGTACTATATGTCTGTTTTATCACTTTAATTTTAACCCAATAATTATATACCCTGACTTTATACAAAGCAGAAATTGTGTAAATTAACAATTATCTCTGAGGGCAGGAGCTGAACTCCTTTTATCCATCCCAAAGATTCTCTTCTTGGTCTGAATATTTTTTATACATAGACAAGACTATTGCCAACTTGATTCCAATTGGATAATGCAGATATTATTGATATGTGAAAATGAACATGCTAATGGAGGACCTCAAAATCTGGATAGTTTTTCAATAATTGAATATTCAGTAGAATATCCTCTATAGGGACCTTATGGCTCTTCAGGCCTTTAATGGTGAATTTGAAGATGAACATAATCAACTAAAACATAGTTGATATGTTCCCTAATATTCTGAAAAGCTGCTTCTGAATTCTATGAAGATGTTGGATCTGCTGTTCATCCCCACCACCCCACTCACCTTAGATAGAAAAAAACACACACAAACCTGTGGGACTTTGTAGGTGCCTACAAACGTTGACATCTGGATGGAGATGGCCCTGGCAGCTGCATCAATCAGAGCCAGGAGGTTGTCCTTCCTCCCACAGCCGTAGTTGGGGACATTGGATTCTCCAGTGGAAAGAATGTCCAGCAAGGCATCTGAAGTGCCAAAGGTGCTTCCATAGTTGTCATGGATGTAGTAACCAAGTGTGAGATTGTGCAGGAGCCGGGAATTCTTGCTGACCATTTGAATACCCAAAATTGATCTTAGGGTATTTGCTAGAGCAGAACTCTCCCTATTTTAAAAACGATATTCATGTTATTATATTCAATAGCAACAACAAATGTTTTTAAAATATATAATCCTTCACAAACCTACTAAGCCTTAGGCCAACATTGATCCAAATCGAATAATCAATTATGTAAATGAGAGAGGCAACTACAATTGTTTCAATTGCTACTTAAACAAAGGTCATTATTCAAGTGATGAACTCAGGAATGAAACAAAAAAGGAAAATCATCTGGATTTCATTCAGGTCCTTTTAAAACTCCATCTTTGGATTTTACTCTCTTCCACAAAGTAAGGCAAAAGAGGGAAACTGTGGAAATAAAAACCATTCAGGAAATTATACAGGTCCTGAGGTACAAAAATAAATGAAATAAGAAGAAAAGGAGAGTGTGAGAATTGCACATGGAGGGAGTGCAACTCCATCACCCTGCATGACTTACGAAGGAGAAGGTATGGAAGGAGGGCTCTTGAAAGGCCACATTATAGGTGACACCAATGTTTCAGTTGTGACCACACCAATGAGATGGTCTCCAGGCCTGTAAAAGCTCCATGGATTGTACCCACCCTGGTGCTCCAAACTCAATGGGCATTTCCTTCTCAGCTTCCCACAGACTGATGGGGACACCAGCAGAAGCAGCAGCAGAAGCAGGAGGTCCATCATTCGGGGCATTAATCAATCCACTTCCTGTTTCTAAGACAAACAACAGGAACAGTTGGAAAAATTCAAAGACTCTGAGAAGTGCCAGTGGCTTTCCTGATCTAAGCAGAGAATCACTCAGTTTCATCTGCAAAGGAGATAAAGGTGCAATCAAGAGCAGAGCCTGCACCTGTCCCAAAACTTGGTCCCAGAGAGCTTCGCCCAAGGAATTTATCCTTTTCTGATACAAGATCCTTTGCATGTGGCTTCAGTCTAATGCCTGCATCAAAGTCAAAAACTGGAGATATAGCATCACAGGTCTCAAAGGCCCAGATGGTCATAATTACAGCAAGAAGCAACTTCTCCTCTTGGGATCCTGAACTTTTTCCGGGCTCCATCTGCAGAGGAGAGGCTGGAATAAAACATGTTAGTAAAAATTACAAATACACCCCTGGGATCATTGTTCTGTTGTGGTTGTGGTCCTTCCTTCCTGTCAGGGCAAGTCCAGAAAGTGATGCTGGGGAAGAGAGTCCAACACCCAGGAAATTGACTTCTGCTGTCCTTCAACATGGCCTCTTGTCTCCAGAGATTCCTGGGGAAGGTCACCCAGAGCTATGGAGTTTGGTGCCATTTCTAAGTTAATGCCATTTAACTCTAGTGTTGCCTGTCTTCTAATGACAATCAGCACCCTTGATCTTTGTCCAAGGTTAAGAGTATTTGGAATTTTGTTCTATGTCATAATCCTATATATTGATCTTAATTGCAGCCGATTTTAAAATTGCTTGTGCCTGAAGTGAAATTTCATTTCTCATCTTTTCTAGCAATATTAATTTGGGGATAAGAGCTCATTAAGAAGCAGGAAAGTGACAACTGATGGACTAGATCATTGGGTAAATAGGGAGAAAGTTATAGAATGGATGGAAATTTTTATTTTTATTTTCTTGTCATTCCTGTGTTATCTTACCATGTTCCTATAATACACCAAGATTCTTTATATTGTGATGTTTCTTAGTTTTTTAAATAAAGAATGGACTGTAAAGCCTGCAGCTGAGATCTATCAATCCATATCTGTCTGTCTGTTTGTCTGTCTGTCCATCCATCCATCCATTAAATTTACTGGCCACCCATCTTATCACAGGGAAGCCCAACAAAGATGTCAGTGGTGCCCACAGTGTGGTGGATGGTGCAACCTGATTTCTAGCGACATGATTTCTGGAGATCTGGTGGCTCTTCCTCTGTTGTGGGGATCTTCTATTGGGGGGGAGGGACCCCTCTGACCTTTCCAATTTCTGGGGCTGAGACTTTCTATACCAAAAAACCTCCAAGGAGTTTGAAGGTGTGTTGGAACTCCTTTGTTCCTGGTTTAGTTGCATCTGTTGTTCAGGGAGGATGTTTCTTCACTGGGGGGGACATTAATATGGACTTCTTGGCCCAGAAGGGGGAACTCTGGGGGGCTGAGTGTGGGGGGGAACTGAAGGGACAGGCAGGTCCATCCTGTCAGGGAGGAGCAGAGGAAGGCCCGTATCCCAAGTCCACCGCTTGGAGTTCTCCCCCTGAACCTCCCTCAAATTCTGCTCTCAGGGCCAGCAGACCAGATCCTGGGTGGCTCCGGGTTCAAGCTGTGGCTTTTCAGGGCCAGGTTGATGTGCGATGAGACTCTCTTCTCCTCCAGGAGGTTCCCAGCCATGTCTGACCAAAGCCGGGTGAGGCCCAGAGGGGAGGAAGCCCCTCCTGGGTCAGGAATGAGCCCACCCCAACTTCTGGGTTTGTCCAAGGGAGGCCCCAGAGGAGGGGAGGAGGGGGGGCTGTGATCATCAAGGGCTTCTTATAGGCCCTGAGGAGGCTCCATGTGGACCTCTGGCTTCTCTCTGGGGGGCTGCGAGGACCCCATCCTGGTCAAGCGTGTTGTGTGAACGGGGTCCTTGCCAGAAGAAAGGGGTCCCCAATACAGGTAGTCCTCAACTTATGACCACAACTGAGCCCAACATTTCTGTTGTTAAGTAAGACATCCATCAAGTGAGTTTTGCCCCATTTGATGGTCTTTCTTGCCACAGTCATTAAATGAATCATTGCAGTTGATAAGTTAGGAACCCGGTCATTAAGTGAATTTGGTTTCCCCATTGCTTGTCAGAAGGTCATAAAAGGGGATCACAATGGCCCTGGGATGCTGGTACTGTCATAAACATGAAACTATGGCCAATTCTGAACTCTGATCTCTGCATTTGATGCTGCAAAGGTCATTAATTGTGAAAAACAGTCCTAAGTCCCATTCCTCAGTGCAGTTGTAACTTGGATCGGTCACTAAATGAACGGTTGGAAGTCGAGGCCTGCCTGTGTACCTCCTCTTGATCAGCTTCTCTTCCAGGAATTCATTTTCTTCTGAGTTCCCATCATCCACTGACTCTTCAGCCAACAGGTTCAACTTCCGGAAACAAACCATGGTTAAGAGGTGCAGGTGTGAATGCAGGCATTGGGGAAGAGACCGGGTTCAGTGGGTCGTGTGGATCCCCTGGAGTCAGTTGGGTGGGGTGGGGGTTCAATCCTGGGGGGCCCTGAGTTCCAGTGCTGCCTGGGGAACCAAGCCAGCTAGGACGCTCTGGGCCAGCCGCTCTCTCGGAGCCCCGGGAAAGAGACAATGGCAACCGCTTCTGAGCAGCCTGGCCAAGATCTCTGGGCTGGCCACCCCTGGGGGCCTCCGGACAACCTTCCTGCCCAGCTGGCCAAGGCTGAGGGCCTCTCTGGGCCTGGCTTCCTCCTTGCCAGTCAAGCGATCTCCAATGGGCTGGATTCGGGGAGGGTTTGGCAGGGGGCTTTGCTGTGAGGCGGGGGTCTGCCGGGTTCTGCCCCCTCCCTAGTGAGGGCAGGGAGGAAGGGGGGCTGGGGGAAAGGGAGGCAGGGGGAGCCCCCACCCCACCTGGTCTGGGAAGCTCAGGTGCTGTTGGAAAGTGTGACTATTTTACCTTGGTTCTGTCTTGTATTTTTCCACAAGAAGAAATCTTGCTGGAAAGCACGTATTCAGCTCAGCAGGAAAGCACTGACAAGAAGGAAGTTAAATAAAAGAATAACCCGAGACAATAATGTGTATTCAAATAAGATATGCCTGTCTATAGCAGCTATAGAGGATGTGGCTCATGTCACGTAAACTGGTCTAAAAAGATTAACATTGCATCTCTTTACCTTTCTGTAAATTTCCTCTCTGACCCCCTCCCTTGAATTAGCACAATAAAAGAGGACAGCAAAAAGCCTGGGAGAGAGAAGAAGGAAAAGGGGAAGAAAGGAGGAGGAGGAGGAGAGAAGCCTGGATTTTTCCATCTGTTCCAGGGCAGCTAGGGAATCCCATCTCCCCCAGGCTCAAAGTGCTGCCTCATTTTGAAGATTTCTTGTGTTTTGTGTGTTTTATTTCTTGTGCTTGCTTGGCAATCACTCTTTTGTGAGTCTTGCCTGGCCTCACCCTTGCGAGGGTCCCACTGTCTCGCCCTTGCGAGGGCTACTTTAAATCTCACCCTGGAGAGGGTTATTTTCTGAGAGGAATTCAGCAATCAACCAGAAAGGCGAAACAACAGACCGGTCGCTCAACGCGACAGGAAAGCCCATCTCTGAGGGAGGGGCTAATGGGCTGCTGTGGGGAGGGGAGGTCAGACTGGGCCCCTGCTGCCAAATTCCCCCTGGGGCAACCAGGTGCTTCTTCCTCCTCCTGCTCTGGGAAGTGGGGCGCCCCATGGAGGGGGCTCCCTCTGGCCTTGATGGGCAGGTGGGGGGAACTTCTGCATGGGGGTCCAGGGCAGGGGGGCAGCAAATAGGGGGGGAGGGATCCCCAGTTTGCATCTCTTGCCAAGATCCAAGACTGGAGTGCCAGCTTTGCACCTGGCAGGTGTGCAGCCCACCAGCTCCTGGTCCCGGCCAGAAAAAAGGGCCGAGGCCGGAGGAGAGTCTCTTGATCCTTTCAGAAGTCAGGAAACGGCTTTCCAGGCGAAGGGAGACCCCAAAATCAGGGAGGTCAGACTGAAGCCCCAGAGCTCTGCTCCCCCACCCCCCAAATCTCTACCTGTGCCTGAGCTCATTTCCCTCAGAATCCTGAAGGGGCTTCAAGGCCGTTTCTTTCCCAGGGAGGTGGAGGAGGAAGATGGATGGATGGAGGGAAAAGAGGCAGGAGGGGAATCGGGTGGAAGGAGGAGGAGGAAGAGGAGGCCGGGAGAAACTTCCCTGCAGCTCTGCCAGGACTTATCAGGGAATCCTCCTCTTCCCTCCCTACTGTGACGGTTTCGATCTTTCCTGGGCAGAGGGTCCTCGACCTTCAATGTTCTGTTTAGTGACCATTCAACGCCACAGTGGCACTAAAGAAGTGACTTAGGGCTCCTTTCCACCCTTGCAGCCCTGGCAGCCTCACTGGGGTCCCAGGATTTACATTTAAACAACCGTCTCACACTTATGAAGGCCACAGTGTCCTGGGAGGGTGTCACGTGATCCCCTTTTGTGACCTTCAGGCAAGCAAAGTCAGTGGAGAAGCCGGATATGCCTAAGAACCATCTGGCTCACTTAACGTCTGCAGCTATTTGCTTAGCAAACAGGGCCAGAAAGGTCATCAAGTGGATTAAAGCCCACTTAACAGACGTCTCCCTGGGCAACACAAGTGATGGGGCTCCATGGCGGTCGTAAGTGGAGGACTCTCTGCCTCATTCGTCTTTCCTGCCTGGAGGTCTCAGGGCTGCCTTTTGAGGCTGCCTCAAGGGCTTCTCCAGGCTGCCCTGCGTTGGGCGCCCCACGTCTCTTCTTGCCAGGCCCCCCAAGAAAGGGGTTGGGGGGCTCCTGGAGGCCCCAGGTCTTCTGGTTGTGGGGATGCGGCACTTATAGTAGGCTCTGCGGCCCCTTCGGCCTCCCCACCTCCGAGGCTCTGAAGGTGCCCTTGGGGGTCCCTGTGTCCCAGGTCTCCAGCCATTGGGGGGTTTCACTCCCAGGCACCTCTTGGCCCAGGAGGGAGAACTGGGGGTCTCAGACAGGAGGGGGAGCAGAGGAGATGGGGGCAGGGGGGCAGGAAGCACCAGATCCCCAGGGCAGCCCCATCGCCCAGAGCAGGAGGAGCTTCCCTGCGTGGAGGGAGGAGGAGGATCCCTGCAGGCTGGGAGAGGAGGAGAGGCTCCCACCCAGGCAGCCCAGGGGGGAAGGGGAGCTCCAGAGCCAGAGAGGGAGGCAGACCTGGCCGAGCTTCTCCCCAGTCACCTCCTCGGGTGGTTTCCTGGCTGTGTGGCTGGGAAGGCCGGCCCCACCGTGGTTGTCCAGGCCCTCCCTAGGAACCTCCAGGTGGGATGAACCCTCCACCTTCCCAGGGAGGCCATTCCATGCCTGCAGGTCTCTGCAGGTCCTGGCAGGTCTTTTCCCCGCTTTTGGAGACCCCTGGAGAACTGGGTTCATAGCAGGTGATTCAAGGAGGGAAGAGCTCAGTCTCGGATTCAGGAAGTGCCACTCAGAAAGTGTCACCTTAGATATTCCCCTCAGGTTGCTTTCTTGGGGTGGGTGGATGCTTTCCAGGTGACAAAGGTCTAAGGGGGAATGCCAGTCGTCTTAATTCGCAAGTGTGGGATGAAGGGCAACAAGCACCAGCGGTTCTGATCAAGCTGGCTAACAAGATGCCCGCAAGGAGGTTTCCTCCACTGGAAACGACCCCCTCAACTCCTGAATTTGGCCACCCGGTTCTGTTCTGGACATTGGATCCCTCCCCACTTTTAAGCAATGGCTTTGATGAGAGGAGGGAGGGAAGGAATCTTAGAATTTAAGAGGGATTTCTAATACCAGAGAAGACAGAAGGGGCCATTCAGGCCTTGGATTTTGGAGACGTCCATGAGGCTGCGTGGGTCAAAGGGGATTAAAATGAGGATTTATTTGAAATTGTGCCCCTGGAAATGGACTGAAATGAGTCTTGCAGGACTGATGTGTCCCCTTTTGAAAGAAACCTCTCAAGGGGGAAAGCAGCCATGAGAGCAGGAGGGCCAGAGCCTGAAATTATGCAGGGACAATCAAGGCCTAAATCTTAGGCCAAGCCAGGAATTCTCCACATTCAGGTCTTCCTGGCTCAGGACAGGACATAATTCTGCGTTATTCCTTGTATTTTTCCATTCACTGGACTGGTTTCCAAGGCGGCAGCTGGAAAACCTTCTGGGGAGCCAAGAGGGAGGAAGAAATAAATCCCCAGCCTTTCCCTTCATCATAGGGGGGAAGAGGCTCCTCTGCAGGGCTGGGAATGAGCCTGTGAAGAAGGACTCGGCTCCAAGTTTCAGAGCTCCAGATTTGGAAATTCATCTGTGGGAAGCAAATATGCTTTTCTTGCTGAAAGGAAACAAGGCTGAGATGTGGTGATGAAAGAAGGAGCAATCCTGGCTAGTTCATGCCCAGGTTTCCTGCGCTCCTGAAAGGGCTCCCTGCAGATGGAGGCCCTCAGTGGGCTCAGGGCCCCTTCCCAGAGAGCCAACCCTCCCCCGGATCTCAGGCTGGGTCTCCTCTACACTTTTCTGGGCACATTGGGCCATTTGGGGGGGAGTCAAGGGCCCACCCACCCTCCAAAATGGGGAGGCAAGGGGGAGTCCCGAAGCAGCAGCTGTATCAAACCGAAACAATCCCTAAAATTGGAAGTTGAAGCAGGTGAATGAAAACCAACCTGATAGCAACCTGTCCATCCCTGAAGGTCCTGCAGTGAATATGGGAGACAACCTTCCTTCCTCCCTGGACCTTCCCCTCATCCACCCAGGGTCCCACCCAAATCACCCTGGATAAAAAGACCCTGGTTGCAACTGGAGCCATGTGGGATCTCCTGCTTGGCCAGGACACGGAGGTGCAATGGCTCAATGGGTGGCCTTTCTCTTTGCCCATCTTCAAGGAGGTTAATACCTCCAACCCTGCACCTGTGTGAGGCTGAGGGGGTCTCCTCTCCTCCTAACCCCACCCCATTCCCTGCTTTCCTGGTTGGGGGCTGGAGGGTCCCCTCACTCTGGCAAAACCTCCAAGGGCCTCAGGCAACAGAACGAGGCTCCCTGGAAGCAGCAACCCAGGAGAGGCAGCCGGTTGCCAGGATGGCAGATGGCTTTGTCCCCTCTGATCTGATCCCTGGTGGTCCTGGGTGCCTTGGGAGGAGATCCTGGGGGTCCCTCTTGGAAGGAAGCTGGAGGAAGGGGGAAGGGCTGGGGTGGGGCAGCCTTTCCTCCTCTGGACTGCGAGAGAGGCCGGGGCTCCTGGCAAGGGTCTCTCTCCAGAGGAGGAGGACCAAGAATGCTGGTTTTTCTCCATGTTTTTATGGGGGGGGGAATGCAAGGATGAAGTCAAGGCCTCTCCTGTCCCTCCAGCAGCCCCCTGAGGGGCAGGCCTGAAGCCCTCCATCCCCCATGGACTAGAGGAAGAGGCTGCCTTCAGAAGTGCGGGGGGCTTTTTCCCTGGAGGTCTTTTCTACTCCTTTGCATGGAATGGTCTGGGGTCTCCTGCTTGGGCAGGGGGTTGAACTAGATGACCCCCAAGGTCCCTTCTGGCTCCATTCTGATGGGATCTTAAGGAGCCTCTTTGTCAAAAATGGCTCTGAGGACAACATCGACTTGTCCACTTACAAACATCTGTTTGGTGACTGAAGTTACAACGGCACTCAGTAAAGTGACATGACCAGTCTTCACATTAATGACCATTCCAGCACCCCATGGTCACATGATGAAAACTCAGGCGTGTATTTATGACACTTGCAGTACCTTGGGGTCATTGGGGTCACTGGAAGACTTGCTTAACGACCGCATGATTTAACTAAACACCACACTCATTTGCTTCACTCATTTGCTTTTGAGGCAAAAAAGTTGGTAAAATGAGACAGAACTTACTTAGCAACAAAAATTGTGGTCATAAGTGGAGGATTGCCTTTATTGCCTTATAGTTCCTTGAAATTTATCTCCAGAGACATTCAGGATCTCTTAGTCAGAATATTCATCTTTCTTCTCCCCACTTCTGCTCACTTCCAGGGAGCCTGGAACAAAGTCCTTGGTAGGAATTATTTCTGGGGCTTCCAGGGCTGGAAGCAGCCTGAGAGGACTGTGGTGAACCCCTAGGTGAGGCCTTCAAGGGTTGCACTGCTGGGCTTCCTACCTTGGAGAGAAAGAGAGAGAGAGAGAGAGAGACCCTCTTTCCTCTGGTGGAGTTTGAGATGCCCCAAAACTCCTGCTTGCAACTATTCAAAAGGTGCAGCCACAATGAGTCCAATTTTGTCAGGATGCAGCCTGACTCTCCGGTGGGGCTTCTCCTCCTTCCGCATCTTCTGGACTCATCTCAACTACCTCAAGCATTGGGGAAAAGAACCGACTTTAATCAGGGGATGGAGAGAGGATGATGAATCTCATGGAGAAGCTTCTTTCACAGGGCAGAAGCAGCTATGGGAAAGGGGTGCTAACTAGGTCTCTTTGGACGAGAACTTCTAAGCAAGAGGCCCTGGAAGCCTCTGCCTTCTCTGGCTTGGTGGGATGGCCAATGGCTCTCATGGAGATTATCAAACAACATAGTTGGAGTTTGGCTCCCACACCAGCCATCTTACCACTTTTCGTATTCATTCTCTCATAGATACACTATTAGCTGCTCTCAGTATGAATAAGGTGTCAAATTTATTGGCAGTGGCTGAATAACAAATTCCTCTGAATGATTTTCAGAGTTCCCTTTAGCAAGATTTACTGAGATGAAGAAAGTTGCAAGGATTACAGTCATTCAAACATTTCCCATTGAAAAATGTAGACATGATTTCTTTGATTCCTGCACATTATCTAAGTTGAAATAATTAGTGTCTACTTTGACATAAAAGGAAATTTTACAATTCTTTAAATGTCATGTGTTATGTTTTATGTTTTTACAATTGTTCTGGCTGTCAGATACTCCTTTGTGTTCAGTTCTGGCCTCAGAAGGATAATGTAGCACTTGGGGATGAAGATGCAGCCCAGCAGACCACCACTGGAGGCCACAATGGAGAAGACCTGCACAGCCACCATGTGTTTCCCTTTGGTGCTCAGGTAGGTGGGCACAAAAGTCACCCAAACACTGCAGAAGACCAGCATGCTGAAGGTGATCAGTTTGGCTTCATTGAACGCCCCAGGCAGATTCCTCGCCAGGAAAGCCACCGTGAAGCAGATGGCAGCCAGGAAGCCCATGTAGCTGAGGGTGACGTAGAACATGACAACGGCCCCTTGGTTGCATTGCAGGATGATCTCTCCAGGCTGGGAGTGGAGATCAGAGTCAGGGAAGGGGGGAGAAACTCCCAGCCAGATGGAGCACATGATAACTTGGACACCAGAAGAAGACAAGATGATGGAGTTGGCCAAGCTTTTCCCCAACCATCTCTTCACTTGGTTTCCTGGTTTTGTGGCCAGGAAAGCCAGCACCACCGTGATGGTTTTGGCCAAGAGAGAAGAAACAGCGACCGAGAAGATGATGCTGAAAACCGTTTGTTGGAGAAGGCAGGTGGCTTTCTTTGGTTGACCAATGAAGAGAGAAGAAGACAAGAAGCAAAGCAGGAGGGAGACCAGGAGGATGTAGGAGAGGTCCCGGTTGTTGGCTTTGACAAGGGGAGTTTCTCGGTATTTGATGAAGATGATTAAAACAAGGCTTGTGGTTAGGAGCATGAATAGGGCAAAAGAGACCA
The DNA here is from genome assembly GCF_900518735.1 of Pseudonaja textilis. The sequence continues at coordinate 219 of NW_020769795.1, read as the reverse complement.
GGATGATGCCCAGAAGTTCTTCATAAGACAGGAAGGTTATCACTTTGGGGATACATTGGACTCTTTCTTTATTTGGGTATTCATCATCTGGACACTTGGTGCATTTTTCTGTATCTGAGGGGGGGGGGGAAACCAACCCCATATTTCTTTGTCCTTTGCATTTCAAGATATATTGTACATTCTTTGGCAACTAGTGATTATTGAGAGCATTTTTCGGGA
>NW_020769794.1:17769-56930 GCF_900518735.1 Pseudonaja textilis | reverse complement strand
GTTAGGACCTTTGTGGCTCTTTGAGTGTTTAAGGTTGCCAACCCCTGCTCTAGTTAGATATGTCAGAGCGTTTGGTAGCGTGACTACCTTTATGAGATAACCCAGTCATGACTACCTTTATGAGATAACCCAGGAGCAACACACAGCACACAGAGACTTAAGACAGTAACAGTGGTTTACCATACAACAGGTATATACAGACAATATACACGTGGTAGCAAAATACTTTTACAAGCAAGCTTTTCTTCTTAACACACGGAGAACCTCTGCACTGAACACTGGTCACAAGGAAAGAGAACCACACCATCTAATGGCTGCCTTTTATATACACACCTCTTAAGGGGAACTTTACTCTCCAGCCTTAAAGGGAAATACCCATACTCTGCTGAATCACTCTTGTTACATCAGCCAGACTTACATCAGCTTCACAGCATCTTGCAGCTACTCACTGCTGGTCAGTTTCTAAATCTTAATACCTTAACAAGATAGCTAGAGAGATAAGATTATTCAGATTGGATGGGTGGATGGATGGAGATGGATGGACAGATGAATGGGAAGATAAGATGATAGAGAGATGAGATGGATGGATAAAATAGAGAGATGAAATGGATGAATGGATAGTGATTATACCCATTGGATGGATGGATAGATAAGGTGATAGATTGGATAGATGGATGAATCGGATGACAGAGATGAGATGGATGGAGAGAGATGGATGGAGAGATAAGATACAGAGATAAATTATATAGATTAGATGGGTGGATGCATACAAAGATACGTGATAGGTGATTGATGATAAAGTGATAGCTAGAGAGATTATTAGGATGGATGGACAGAGATGTAGCTAGAGGGAGGGAGGGGTGAAAGTATGGATTGGATGGACAAACTAATTGCCCCTGGGCTGGCCTGGGAATCCTGCTTTATAGATAATAATGCAGCAGGAAGAAGTCTCATATATCATCTAAATCAGGGGTCTCAAACTCAATTTACCTGGGGGCCGCTGGAGGCAGAGTTTGGGTGAGGCTGGGCCGCATAAGGGATTCCACCAAAAACGTTGTTAAAAAAATATCCTCAAATGTCATCAACAGTTAATGATTTCTCCAATACATGAACTGTCCTGAACACATGAATGGAACATTGAATGTAGATCATGAACAGTTCCTCAGAACATGGCTTCTCCAGCTTACTCCTTGCTGCCAGAGACTTGACAACGCTTCCTCTCACATATCTGAGCCACATTTGGCTTGAGAGAGGAGGCACTTGAGACCCTCAGTATGGCTTGCAGATGATCATCAGTAAGTCTAGACCTGTACTTGGAATTGTTAAAGTTCAGGGTGGAGAAGAAGCCACGACGAGGAACAGCGGGCGGGACTTCCTTCAGAGGTCCATTCCCCCTGCGGGCCGCACTAATATTATACTTTCATATCACGGTGGGGGCCACAGGATATCGTCCTGCGGGCTGCAGTTGGCCTGCGGGCCGTGAGTTTGAGACCCCTGATCTAAATTGTATAAATAATTGGATAATGTCTCCAGTCTAAATCAAATTCTTTTTTTTCTTTTTTTTTGGGGGGGGGGGTTAGAAGGGGAAAGTCACAACTTTCCAAACCTTTGTCTGATACACTCTCTCTGTGTGTCTCATTTCTCTTTTCCCAGTGTTTCACCCTCCCCCCCCAAAATCGTGCCCCTCCCTCATCTCTGATCTCCTTTTGGAGGCATCCCTGTTGACGGACACCCCTGTCTGTCATTGGGGTAGAAGGAATAAGACACAAACACACACCCCAGCTCCATCCAACGTCCTCTTTCTTTTCTTTTTTTAAAATTTTAAACATTAAACAAAACAATTAAAAACATTGAACATGGTGAAGTCGGTTTGACATAATTTTGGGTCAATATTGCATATATATACATTTTCCTATAAACAATTATTCAACTACATACATATATACATTTGTTCGTTCATATAATAAATTTCTAACATCATTCGTCTTCTTTTCATCTCATCCAATCATTTACTCTTTCAACCACTCCTTTCCCAACTTAAGACCTTCCTCTCTGCTCCCACCAATGATAGAATTTATCCCAAATTGTGTAGTATGCCGATTCATCTTTCTTTTTCATTTCTAGAGTTAACTTGTCCATTTCAGCGCATAGCAAGATTTTGTTTATTACTTCTTCTTCACTTGATATAACTGTCTTTCCAGTTCTGGGCAAATGTTATCCTTGCTACAGTAATAATATGTATAATCAAATAAAGCTCATCTTTCTTATATTTTTTTGACATAATTCCTAATAGAAAGCATTCTGGTAGGTGATCTCCTTTAAAACCCAACATTTCCTCCAGCCACTTCCCCATCCTAAGCCAATACTCCTGCGCTTTTTTGCAGCACCACCAAGCATGGCAATACGTTCCCCGTTTTGTTGAACATTTTCAGCAGCTTGGGGACTGGCTTTTGTACATCTTGGCCAGTCTGGCTGGTGGAAGATGCCATTGATAGAACATTTTGAGCAAATTTTCTTTAATGCAGTGGCCATGGTGATCTTTTTATTCCTATCCCATATTGTTTGCCATTGGTCTAAATTAATGCTGTACCCAAAATCTCTGGCCCATACCACCATAGTCTCCTTTACTTGTTCTTCCTGTAATTTATAGGCTAATAGAAATTTGTAAAGTTTCCCTATCAATTTATCCTCTGATCCTAAGAGAATTTTATCTAAGACTGTTTCTTGCATGTTAATTCCCCATTCTTTTTTATCCTTTCTATCCCCTGCTTGTAACTGTAAATATTCCCACCATTCTAGATCCATCCCATGCTGCTTTAGGTCCTGTCTAGTTTTTAACTCTCTGTCCCCGTCTAAGACATCTTTGTAGGTGATAGCTTTCCTTTGCTTCAATAGGTTTGGATATGTTACTTCCTCCAGTATTGATATCCAATTTGGCATTTCTAAATACATCTGTTTTCTAGTTTTATTCCAGATCTTAAATAGTGCTTGCCTAATTCTATGTTGTTGAAAATGTCTATGTACGTAAGCCCGGCTTGTCAGGCCATAGAAACCTGTGCCATCCTTGTTGCAGGTCATGGCCTTCTAACTGCAGGATTCTTATATTTTCTAATAGTATCCAGTCTCTAACCCATGTAAGTGAGGCTGCTTGATGATAAATTTTCCAATGTGGGAGGCCAAAACCTCCCCTATCTGTGGCTTCTTGTAATAATTTAAGTTGAATCCTTATTTTTTTCCCATTGCCATACAAAATTAGAGGTTGTCTTGTTTAGTTCTTTAAAAAAGTTTTGTTTCAGCTTTATAGGTATGTTTTGGAATAGAAATAAAAATTTCAGGAGGACATTCATTTTAATTACTGAGATCCTTCCTGATAATGATAGTCTTAGGTTGCTCCATCTTGCCAAATCGTCTTTAATTTGTTGATGTAATTTATCATAATTATCTTCTTTGAGTGTGGTGCATCGTGGCAAAATAATAATTCCTAAATATTTAACTTTTTTGACTATCTGTATATCCATTTTTTCAGCCAGATTCTCTTTTTGCTTCTCTGTGATATTTTTAGTTAGCATTTTCGTTTTATCCTTATTATCCCTGCAGCTTTGCCATATTCTTCTAATAACTCAATAAGTTTTGGTCCTGGTTTTTCTGGATCCTCCAAAATGAATGCCAGATCATTCTCAAATGCTTGTAATTTAAATGTCTCTTTTTTTAGTCTCTAGACCTTTTATTAACATTTCTTTTCTAACAATTCTGGTCAATACTTCCAGGGTAAGTATAAAAAGTAATGGCAATAATGGGCAGCCCTGTCTAGTTCCTTTTTGGATCTTAAAATCCTGTGTTACCTCTCCATTTAAAATTATTTTAGCCTTCTGTTCCAAATAAATCGTACTAATGATATTAAAGAATTGCTCGCCAAAGTCCATATGTTCAATTTGTTGTAAAAGGAATGACCATTTAACGTTGTCAAAGGCCTTTTGTGTGTCAAGGAAGAGTAATGCCATTTGTTGACCGCTATGAATCTCATAGTACTCTAAAACGTCCAATATAGTTCTCAAATTCTGTTTTATTTGCTGATTGGGCAGGAAGCCATTTTGGTCTTTATGGATAAATTTGTTTAAGAATTTTTTAAGTCTATCTGCTACTATTGTTACGAAGATCTTATCCACATTTAAGAGTGATATAGGTCTATAGTTTTTGATTAGGGTTTGGTCCACCTCTTCTTTCGGTATCAAAGTTATGGTTGCCTCCTGCCAGGATTGTGGTGCTTTTGCCTCATCTAGAACCGCATTGAATACATCTACTAGCAGCAGTGCTAAGGTATTTTGGTGTTCTTTGTATATTTCCGCTGGGAGGTTGTCTGGGCCTGGTGTCTTGTTAATTTTTTTGCTTATTTATTGCCTCGAGTACCTCAGACATTCTGATCTCTTTGTTGAGCATTGTTTTTGTCTCCTCCGGAATAGCTGACAGTTCTGCCCTTTTTAGCAATTCCATTGTATCTCGTTCTAAGTATTCATCACTCTGTTTATATAGAGTCTCATAGAACTCCTGGGCTATGTTTTTTTTTCCCTCTTCCTGATAATATATTTTTCCAAACTCATCCTGTAATTTGCTAATATGTCTCTTCTTTTTGTTTTCTCAATTTGTGTGCAAGCCACCTCCCCGGTTTATTTGCGTACTCGAAAAAGCTCTGCTTTTCTTGTTTTAACTGTTGTGCCAATTCTTCTTTTTCTAGCAATTGTAATTTATGTTTGACTTGGTTCATTTGTTCTTTGAGTTTTTCAATTGCGGATCTTTCTGTAGTATTATTTCTAGTCGTTTATACTCTAATTTTTTCTGTTGGTATTTTTTCTCTTTATTTTTCTTTGCCATATATGCGATCGCCACCCCTCTCATATACGCTTTAGCTGTATCCCAGAGATTGTGTATTGATGTTTCTTGTTTTCTATTTTCACTAAGGGATAGGCCCAATTCCTTTTCTATTCTTGATCTTAATTCCTTCTCTTTTAAAATTACACGTTGCATTGTCCATCTTGCTATTTTCTTGTGTCCTCTCCAGCTATATTTAATGGGGTTGTGATTGGCCCAAAGACTCAGTTCGATATCCACTTCTTTGGTGTCCGTATTGATTCCTGTTGACATCCACATCATGTCGATTCTTGAGTATGATTCATGTCTATTCGAGTAGTGAGTGAATTGTTGTACCTCCCGGTTCCTTTCTCTCCATACGTCTTGAAGGTCTACACTAGATCCTTAACCATATCAAAAAATGTTCTGGATAGCATTCTTCTATTTCCTCTCTTAATTTCATTACTTTTTTAGTCTAGTTCTTTATCCACTATGGCATTGAAATCTCCAATTAAACATATTTCTTCACATTATATATCACAAATTGTGTTGTGTAGATTTTTAAAAAACTGTTCCTGACTTCCATTTGGGGCATAGATCGCTGCTATAATTATTTTCTTGTCAGTTGTTTCCACCTCTATAATTAGAATTCTTCCTTCGTTATCTTTGAAAATTTGTTTGGCTGAAAATCTATCTTTAACATATATTACTACCTCTCTTTTTTTTTTTTGTTGGTCTAGAGCAGCGGTTGCCCACTGGTGGGCTGTGAGAAAATTTTGGTGGGCCGCAGAGAAATCTCACCCCCCAGAGCACCCCCCCCAAAGCAATTAATCCAGGCTGCGCAGAAACACAAGGCTGCTCAGCCCACATGGCCCGCAGGAACCCTCCCTGCCCACTCACTCTTTACCCAGCAAACTTGTCTGCTAAGTTGTTATTTTTCCTTTTTCTGACCATCAGCTATTCTGCTGTGCCGGGAGATTTAGATTAGCTAGGAAGCAGGAAATGGTTGGATTTCTTGCTTTCTAGCTAGTCTTTAGATCTTTGGCTCAGTACAGCTGAACCTCCCTTAGGACTGAAGGTTTGCTTGCAAACAAATTCAGTGCAGACTCACGGCAAGCAAATTTGAGAGACTGAGCTAGCCGATGGCAGATAGATCACTGAATGATTCTGTGAGCAACTCAATCTGCCTGCTTTGCCTGATTTTGGGTAAAAGTTGCTTTTTAAATAAAAAAATCAATATTTACATACATCGTGTGTTGTGAGTTTGCGTTTGCTTGCAAGCAAATTTTATGTGACAGACTGAGCTAGCCAATGGCAGATAGATAGATTTCTGACTGAATCTGTGATTCTGTGAGCAACTCAATCTGCCTGCCTGCTTTGCCTGATTTTGGGTAAAAGTTGCTCTTTTTTTTATAAAAAAATCAATATTTATATAAATATTTATAATATTTACATACAAGCCATGCCTAGCCAGTCACATGACCACCAAGCCACACCCACAAATTAGGCTACACCCACAGAACCAGTTAGTGGTGCCTGGGATCTAAAATTATGAGTTTGGTAGTCCCTGAGGTCCAAAAGGTTGTCGACCCCTGGTCTAGAGCACCTCTTTCATCCCTTGTATCTCTCTTTCTGAGTCTCCTCCTTCATTACCAAAATGTTGTCTGTAAAAGTCCTCTGCCTTGTCTATCGTGTCCAATCTATGTCTCCTGTCCTGCCATGTGACCGTGATCCCCTCCAGCATCAGCCATCTAAAGTTCACATGCTTATTCAGCCTTGAGGTCAGAAATTGGTACTGCTTTCTGAGGTCTCTCACCCTTTTAGGTACCTGTTTTAGGACTGGTATCTCTTTTCCACAGTACTCCAGCGGTTCATCTCTAGTTCTATGGAGAATTGATTTTTTAACGAATTTAATATGTATTTCCTTGGGTACATTGCCTTCTTTCATAGTTTGGACCCGATAAATTTCATCCATTTCTGATATCATTTCATCCTTTTCCGTACCCAATGCTTTTGCTATCAATTCTGCCGTAGTATCAGGAAGGTCTTCTCCTTTTTCCTCTTTAACATTTTGGAAGTGCAGATACCGGGCCGCTTTTTCTGCTTCAAGGAAGATGACTGAAGTTTCTAATTCTTCGTTAGCCTGCATTAGTCTCATTAATTTCATCTACTTTCAATTCTTCCAGATCCATTCTTTCTTCCATTTGTTCCAACTTCTGTTCATTTTTGTTTACTCATTGTTGAAAGTCCTCAAATTTAGCGTCCATTATCAACATCCTTTCTTTGAGTTCTCCCAAGTCATTCCTGACCACACCAATCTCCTTTTTCAGTTCTTCGTGGTTCTTTATCATTAGTTCCTGCATACTTTGTAGCATCAGTTGTAAATCTTTATTAGGGGTCACTCGTGCTTTTTGTACCATATCTTCAATGAATTTCTGTGTCAAAGGGCTGAACGCCATTGAAGCCTACGAAGTCGTTTTTTTCCCCAAGTCCAGTCTTCATTAAATTCATGTTGCTTGTCATGTTCCACAATCTTTTCAAAAAAATCACCTTTCAACCAAAATTCCCACCTTCTTTTCACCACTCTCTCTCCTTCCACTATTTTTCCTTATATTATTATTATTATTATTATTATTATTATTATTATTATTATTATTATTATTATTATTATCTTTTCTTTCCTGTATCCAGTGGGCTAAGTTATACCCAATATATCTTGAGTCCTAAGTTCACAACAATTACAATTGTTAATCTAAACTTATATAGTACTTATCCTAAATCTTAATCACAATTGATAACAATTAATTGTTGATCTTAGTAAATAGCAATAAGTAAAAATTAATTGATTACAATATATGAATTTAATTACAATTCCAATACGATAGCAAATAGTACTTCTTATAGAAGTGGAAATATATTATAAATATCTGGGATTGGTCCAGTATTCTGTAATTCCTAGTTGCACATCAAATTTAATTATTTAGTTAAGTTTAGTTATTTCACTACTAGATTAAGTAAATTTATATAACACTAATTCATTAATAGTGTAAGTTAAGTAATAGTATATAATGAATGATAAACCATTCCTTAAGCAACCCCCCCTCCCCCCCCCAATTATTCCACAATCATGTTCAGCTTTTAAAGATCAAATTCATCAGAACAGAGAGAAATATTTCTTTTGGCAAATTCCTTTTCCCCACCAATTATTCCACAATCACTTTTAAATTCAAGTTCATCAAAACAAAAAGAAATACTTTCCAACACCACGGTCACACTTAACACTATCCAGAATTACCATTATCTTCACTTCAGCTTACTGTCCTGCTTTTCCTGCTGATCCTTCTGCCACCACCGATCTCTCGCTGCTTCTTCTCTGGTCTGTCTGGGTTTTCTCTTCTGCCAGAATTCACTCCACAAATCACTCAAAAATCAGTTCCTTTCACTTCCTCGTCTGCAGAAGAAGCCCAGGGAATAATTTAGTCAAAAGCCGCTCCATCGTTGTTCTACTGATTCATCACTAGTCTTGTCCCTCTGTCAGCCTGTTCAGTTGGCCATTGCCGAGTATCTTCCTCCTGGTCCACTTGATCAGTTCTTGTCGGGTTTCTTTTTTAAAAAATAATTTTTATTCTTTAAAAGCCAAAAATACAAAACTCATTTCCATTAACAGTGTTTGTGTCATTGTATATACAGTGCTCAAAAAAATAAAGGGAACACTTAAACAACACAATGTAACTCCAAGTCAATCACACTTCTGTGAAATCAAACTGTCCACTTAGGTAGCAACACTGATTGACAATCAATTTCACATGCTGTTGTGCAAATGGAATAGACAACAGATGGAAAGCATAGGCAGTTAGCAAGACATCCCCAATAAAGGAGTGGTTCTGCAGGTGGTGACCACAGACCACTTCTCAGTTCCTATGCTTTCTGGCTGATGGTTTGGTCACTTTTGAATGCTGGCAGTGCTTTCACTCTAGTGGTAGCATGAGACGGAGTCTACAACCCGCACAAGTGGCTCAGGTAGTGCGGCTCATCCAGGATGGCACATCAATGCAAGCTGTGGCAAGAAGGTTTGCTGTGTCTGTCAGCGTAGTGTCCAGAGCATGGAGGCGCTACCAGGAGACAGGCCAGTACATCAGGAGACATGGAGGAGGCCCTAGGAGGGCAACAACCCAGCATCAGGATCGCTACCTCCGCCTTTGTGCAAGGAGGGACAGGAGGAGCACTGCCAGAGCCCTGCAAAATGACCTCCAGCAGGCCACAAATGTGCATGTGGCTGCTCAAACGGTCAGAAACAGACTCCATGAGGGTAGTATGAGGGCCCGACGTCCACAGGGGGTTGTGCTTACAGCTCAACACCGTGCAGGACGTTTGGCATTTGCCAGAGAACACCAAGATTGGCAAATTCGCCACTGGAGCCCTGTGCTCTTCACAGATAAAAGCAGGTTCACACTGAGCACATGTGACAGACGTGACAGGGTCTGGAGACGCAGTGGAGAACGTTCTGCTGCCTGCAACATCTTCCAGCATGACCGGTTTGGCAGTGGGTCAGTAATGGTGTGGAGTGGCATTTCTTCTGGGGGCCGCACAGCCCTCCATGTGCTCGCCAGAGGTAGCCTGACTGCCATTAGGTACCGAGTTGAGATCCTCAGACCCCTTGTGAGACCATATGTTGGTGCGGTTGGCCCTGGGTTCCTCCTAATGCACGACAATGCTAGACCTCATGTGGCTGGAGTATGTCAGCAGTTCCTGCAAGACGAAGGTATTGATGCTATGGCCTGGCCCGCCCGTTCCCCAGACCTGAATCCAATTGAGCACATCTGGGACATCATGTCTCGCTCCATCCACCAATGCCACATTGCACCACAGACTGTCCAGAAGTTGGGGGATGCTTTACTCCAGGTGTGGGAGAAGATCCCTCAGGAGACCATCCGCCACCTCATCAGGAGCATGCCCAGGCATTGTAGGGAGGTCATACAGGCACGTGGAGGCCACACACACTACTGAGCCTCATTTTGACTTGTTTGAAGGACATTACATCAAAGTTGGATCAGCCTGTAGTGTTTTTTTCCACTTTAATTTTGCTTGTAACTCCCAATCCAGACCTCCATGGGTTGCTAAATTTGATTTCCATTGATAATTTTTGTGTGATTTTGTTGTCAGCACGTTCAACCATGTAGTGAACAAAGTATTTAATGAGAATATTTCATTCATTCAGATCTAGGATGTCTTATTTTTGTGTTCCCTTTATTTTTTTGAGCAGTGTACATGTTTCTCATTTTGTAATTATACATCAATTTCTATCTTCTTCACCCATTCATACCACCTATCCCATATCGGAAAATATTCTCGATCATCCTTGCCTTTTAATTCCATAGTGAATTTGTCTAGCTCTGCACAGGCCATTATTTTTTGAATTAAAGCTTCATCTGGTGATATTTTGTCACTCTTCCAGCTTTGTGCAAAGGTGATTCTTGCTGCCGTTAAGATGTGTACAATAAGGTATCTTTTATCTTTGGGCAAACTCTCTTGTATCATACCTAATAGACATGTTTCTGGTTCCAATTTCAATCTATAATTTGTAATCTCAAAGCCATCTCTGTACCTTCCAATATTTTTTAACCTCTATACATTGCCACCACATATGGAAAAACATTCCTTTTTTTGGTTTGCGCTTCCATTCCGGTTTCATATTTGGATACATTTTTGCCAGTCTTGCCGGCGCTAGGTGCCATCTACAAAACATTTTGTATTGGTTTTCCTTAAATGCTGTCGACAAAGTCAGCTTCCAGTTCTTGGTCCAAGTCTTTTCCCACTCATCCAAATTTATATCATGGCCTACACTTTTTGCCCAGGCGATCATTGATCCCTTGACAATTTCTTCCTCTAGTTCCACCTCCAATAAATAATTATACATTTGTGTTATAAATTTTATGTCTTTGCCTGTCAAAATTTGGTCCAATTTTTGTAGATCCTTATCTATCCCTTGTTCCTTTACATCTTTCTTCAATTTGGTTTGAATTTGCAAGTATAGCCACCAGTCCAATATTATACCTTGTTCTTTTAATTTCTCCACTGTTTTTAATTCCCTCTGTTCATCTAATAATTCTTCATATCTAATCATTTTAAACTATCCCTCATGTTTGGATATAATATAGCTTCCATAGGTGAGATCCAATTTGGTCTTTTCAGATAATGCTTTTTGTTTACTTTCTCCCATGTTTGTAATAGTGAGTCCCTTGTCAGATGTGTATGAAAATAGGAGTGAATCTTATTCTTTTTATCCCATAGGAAGGCATGCCACCCAATTTGGAGGTCATGACCTTCTATTGCTAAGATTCTTTTATTTTTTACATTTATCCACTCTTTAACCCATAGTAAAATTTCTGCTTGATAATATGTTTCCCATTTTGGGAGTCCAAGGCCGCCTCTGGTTCTACTATCTTGTAACATTTTCAATTTTATTCGTGCTTTTTTCCCCATCCATATAAATTTCATAACTATCTTATCTAATTCCTGAAAAAAATTCTTATCCAATTTTATAGGTATTGTTTGGAAATAATATAATAATTTCGGTAGTATGTTCATTTTTATAGCCACTATTCGGCCTAATAGTGATAATTGTAATTTTTCCCAGTTGTTCAAATCTTTATCTGTAAACGTAGTTTCATGTAATTATCCTCTTTTATGGAAGAACATCTTCCTGTTAGCCAAATTCCTAGATACTCAAGTTTTCAACACTTTGTAGTCCCAATTTCCTTTCCAGTTCTTTTTCCTGACTTTCTATCAAATTTTTTGTTATTATTTTTGTTTTGTCTTTATTAATTTTTAATCCTGCTACTGCTCCATATTCTTCTAATTCTTGTAATAGATCCCTGATTCCATTGTTCTTCAACAAAGAAGACGAAGTTGTCCGCAAACACCTATAACCTTATATTCTTCTTTCTTACTCTTCAATCCAATTATTTCCTTCCTTTGTCTGATCTGATTAAAAAGCACTTCCACAGTCAAGATAAAAAGCAGAGGCGACATTGGACATCCCTGCCTTACACCTTTCATTATCTTAAAATTTTCAGTCGTCTCCCCATTTATGATTACCTTAGTAAATTGTACCTATCATTTTCTTAAATTTAGTTCCAAATCCCATATTTCCCACCTGTTGGATCAAGAACTGCCATCTGAGATTGTCAAACGCTTTTTGAGCATCTAGGAAAATCTGGGTGGGCCTCATAATATTCTAGTACATTTAGTACTATCCTTGTATTGTTTCTTATCTGTCTAGAGGGTAGAAAACCATTCTGATTGGAATGAATAAGTTTGTTTAGTATAATTTTTAACCTTTCAGACATTATTGTTGCAAATATTTTATAATATTCAGAAGTGAAATTGGTCTGTAATTTTTAATCTGTTTATGGTCTAGTCTAGTTCCTCTTTAGGGATTAGTGAAATATTCGCTTCTCTCCACGAGTCAGGCAGTTTGGCAAGATCCAATACCTCATTGTACACATCCAACATCACTGATTCAAGACATTCATAAATACATTTATACACTTCCGCTGGGAGGCCATCCAGCCCTGGCATCTTAATTGTTTTTCTGCTTTTCGACTGCCCTTTTTAATTCCATAACTCTTATTTCTTTATTTAGCAATTCTTTCTGCCCCTCTCTAATTTCTGGAAGGCTTTTCATTTTCAAATATTGTTCTATGTTCTCAGGTATAAAACAATCTTTGTTCAAAATATTTTTGTACAATTTTCTTTTTCTCTACCATTTGATATTCTAATTTCCCATTATCGTCTTCCAATTCTTGTATCAATCTTCTCTCTCTCATTCTGTTCTTAATTTATGAGCTAGCCGCCTCCCTGGCTTATTCACTTGTTCGAAAAAGTTCTGTTTCTCCATTTTCACCTCCTTAACTCTCTCTTCCTGATTTATAATATTCAGTTTATGCCTAGTAAAGATCATCTCCCTCCTCACTTTTTCCTCTTGTGGTTTTTTTTGTAGTCTACTTTCTAACTCTTTAATCTCCTCATTGTAGCATATTTCTAATTCAAGTATCAAGATTCTTCCCTGTGGATCTACATATTTTTCTACTGCCTTGATTTCTTTTTTGTTGTACACCGCTATCCCTTTCTGTTTTTGGTCTGCCAGGGCTACAAATAACCTTCCTAATTTAGGATATTCTAGACATTTCCCAAATTGTTTTTTAATATGAACTTCCTGTAGGCATACTATTTCTATTTTTTGTTTAGCTAATCTAGTTAGTATTTGTTTCCTTTTATTGGGTGAATTTAAACCGTTTATGTTTAATGATAATAACTTTGTTTCTGATCTCAGTTCACACACCTTCTTTCGGATCTGTTTCAAAGTTTGCACTTCTTTATCTTTATAAACCAGAGGTTCGTCTCATGTTATCTTGTATATTATATCTCCTACCTGTCTTCTGGCAAATTGAATATGAACTTCCCTAGGCAGCCTGTTGCGTCGGGCATAACTGGTTTGGACTCTATAAGCCTCATCCATTTTTAGCAGGATCTCTCGGGTCTCCCTTTGTAACGCTGGTGCAAGTAGGTCTGCCATAAGAATATTCAGGTCTTCATCTCTACTCTCAATGATGTTCTAGAACCTCAAATAATAGGCGGCGCGGTCCATCTCCAGATGTATAATTTGTTCTTCTAAATCCCTTGTTTATTATCATTATCTTATGGTCCATTAATTCCAGTTTCTTTTTATTTTGTTCTGTTCTAAGTTCAACCGCTTGCAGCTTCTGCTTATTCTTTTGAATTGTTTGCTGTATAGTATTGACCTTATCTTCTAATTTATTGATATTTCCTTTCAGTTCCATGTGATTTTGCGAAATATTCTCTTGCATCTTTATCTGTTGTTCCTGCATTTTGAGCATAGTTTCTTGAATAGTCATTAAAGATGCCTGTATTGTTTGCATATTGGATGCCACACTCTGTTTTTCTGCCCCTAACATTTCCTCAATCATCTTCTGACCCGCTGGTGATGCAATTGTCAGTGTTGGGCTGGATGCTGTCTTCTTTGCCGTTCTCCAAGTTGACGTCATGGCACTAATTTCAAACTCTATTTCTGCCTACTTTATTGTCCCCTTTACAATATGTTTTAGGCTGATCTCTTACTTCCAATTTAATCCTTCCACTTTTCAATTCCCTTTGTTGTAAATATGTAAATTTATTTCTACTTATTGTCTCTATCAGTCACAAGGTCTATATGTATGTCTATATATATCTTACTCAAGCAAAATCTTTTTATCTCTTTCTATAAACTGCTCCTTTTTTTTCTTTGTGTCTTACACTTTTTTTTGGTCGATCTATATAGTCAATAACCTACCAAATTACTATTACTGTTATCAAAAATAAAGGGGAAATCTAATTGTAACTTATATATAGCCACTTAAATATATATTTTTCTTAGTGTCTTAATATTGTAATCAAACTTATTTATCCCTATATTTTCTTAGCCCATTAATCAATACTTAATCAAAATAACTATAACATCAAATATTTCCCAGAAGATGAAAAAAAAAAACCCTTTTTAGTTTCTTAAGTTCAAATTCACCTTAAAGTAATTGTCCAATAATCAAATGTTTTCAGTTCATTCAGTTCATTCAATAATCGTATAATTTAATCTTGTCCTTCAATACCAGCCTATTTTTGTTGTCCTTAAAGTTTACACATGCCCCGATCAGGTTCTCCACTTTTTCTTTTCCTTTCTCATCCCACCGGTCTCACTGTCTCAGTCCAAAAAGCTGTCTGATCTCTTCTCTCTCTCACCTTGTTTTTTTTTAATATTTTTTTTTATAACAACAACAAAAACAAAGCCTTCTTTCTGTTCATCAGTGTGTCAGTTGGGTACACATTTCTTTGTGCACACAATACCATTATACATATTTTACTTATATATGTTTATAATCCTTCTAATCAGTATTTTATATCGTATAATCACTTATTATATTAGCCTTAACGTTATATTTATTAATTTTCAATAATATATTTCACATTCATTTTCTTACTCTAACTCATCCTTTTATCAGTAATAAATATATTGTACTTACATATTTCAATTTCTTATTCTTCTATCTAGCCATTCATAAAATAAATTCCAAATTTTATAATAATCTTTTTCCTCTTGTTCTCTAATTGCCATTGTCAATCTACTCATTTCTGCACATTCCATTATTTTCTTAATTATTTCCTCATCCATCAGAATTTTCTCACTTTTCCAATTTTGTGCAAATACAATTCTAGCTGCTGTTGATACATTGATGATCAAGTAGGTTAACTCTTTGTTGTAACCCTCAGGCAAAATTCCCAATAAAAATGTCTCTGGTTTTAGATCTATAGATTGTTTTATCATTTTCTCCAGCCACATGTGTATTCTAGTCCAATACTTTTTAGCTTCTGTGCATGTCCACCACATATGGTGGTATGATCCTGGTAACTTCTGACATTTCCAGCACTTCGCTGACTTATCTTTAAACATCTTGGCAATTCTTGTTGGGGGTAAGTGCCACCTTTAAAACATCTTATACAAATTCTCTTTATAGGCTGTTGACATAGTTCACTTACAGTTTCTAGACCATAGTATCTGCCATTTATCCAAGTCTATTTCATATCCGAAGTTTTTCCCCCATGCAATCATTGATTCTTTAACTTGTTCTTCCTCTAATTTCACTTCTAGTAAATAACCATACAATTTTTAATCAACTTCTCTTCAGTGCCTCTTAGGATTTTATCCAATTCAGTCAATTCCTTATAAAATGCAGACACCTTAATGTCTTTCTCATACCTTGTATGTATTTGCAAATACGAATACCAATTCATTTTTATCCCTTGTAACTCTAATTCTTGCTTTGTTCTGAGTTCACCCTTTTCATTTAAAATGTCTTCATTTCTAATAATGTGTTCCTTTTTAAAAAGCTGTGGATATGTAAAAGCTTCTAATGTCAGACTGGTATTTGCATATAGTGATAATCTCTTATTTTTTCCCATACTGTTAATAAAGCATCCCTAATGTAATGACTCCTAAAATATCCACGTACCTTACTTTCTTTATACCATAAAAATGCATGCCAGCCCAATCGTAAATTATGCCCTTCTAGTGTTAATAACCTGGCATTGTTCAATACAATCCATTCCTTCATCCACATCAATATTGTTGCCTGATAGTATAGTTCCCAACTGGGTAATCCAACCCCCCCCTCTCGCCCTTTTGTCCTGCAGTAATTTTATCTTGATTCTTATCTTTTTTCCCCGCCAAATGAATTTCAACATCATTTTATTTAAATCTTCAAAGTATTTTTTTTCAGTCTTACTGGAATCGTCTGGAATAAATATAATACGTTCATTTTAATTGTCGCTATTCTACCTATTAAAGATAGTAAGTTTTTCCATTTTTCCAAGTCTATCACAATCTGTTGTAGTAATCTCTCGTAATTATCTTCTTTAAGTGTTCCACATCTAGCTCTCATTTGTATCCCTAAATACACTGCTCACAAAAATAAAGGGAACACAACAATAAGACATCCTAGATCTGAATGAATGAAATATTCTTATTAAATACTTTGTTCATTACATAGTTGAATGTGCTGACAACAAAATCACACAAAAATTATCAATGGAAATCAAATTTAGCAACCCATGGAGGTCTGGATTGGGAGTTACAAGCAAAATTAAAGTGGAAAAAAACACTACAGGCTGATCCAACTTTGATGTAATGTCCTTCAAACAAGTCAAAATGAGGCTCAGTAGTGTGTGTGGCCTCCACGTGCCTGTATGACCTCCCTACAACGCCTGGGCATGCTCCTGATGAGGTGGGTGGTGGATGGTCTCCTGAGGGATCTCCTCCCACACCTGGAGTAAAGCATCCCCCAACTCCTGGACAGTCTGTGGTGCAATGTGGCGCTGGTGGATGGAGCGAGACATGATGTCCCAGATGTGCTCAATTGAATTCAGGTCTGGGGAACGGGCGAGCCAGTCCATAGCATCAATGCCTTAGTCTTGCAGGAACTCCTGACATACTCCAGCCACATGAGGTCTAGCATTGTCGTGCATTAGGAGGAACCCAGGGCCAACCGCACCAGCATATGGTCTCACAGGGGGTCTGAGGATCTCAACTCAGTACCTAATGGCAGTCAGGCTACCTCTGGCGAGCACATGGAGGGCTGTGCGGCCCCCTGAAGAAATGCCACTCCACACCATTACTGACCCACTGCCAAACCAGTCATGCTGGAGGATGTTGCAGGCAGCAGAACATTCTCCACTGTGTCTCCAGACCCTGTCACGTCTGTCACATGTGCTCAGTGTGAACCTGCTTTCATCTATGAAGAGCACAGGGCTCCAGTGGCAAATTTGCCAATTTTGGTGTTCTCTGGCAAATGCCAAACGTCCTGCATGGTGTTGGGCTGTAAGCACAACCCCCAACTGTGGACGTCGGGCCCTCATATCACCCTCATGGAGTCTGTTTGTGATCGTTTGAGCAGCCACATGCACATTTGTGGCCCGCTGAAGGTCATTTTGCAGAGCTCTGGCAGTGCTCCTGTCCCTCCTTGCACAAAGGCAGAGGTAGCGATCCTGATGCTGGGTTGTTGCCCTCCTACGGCCTCCTCCATGTCTCCTGATGTACTGGCCTATCTCCTGGTAGCGCCTCCATGCTCTGGACACTACGCTGACAGACACAGCAAACCTTCTTGCCACAGCTTGCATTGATGTGCCATCCTGGATGAGCCGCACTACCTGAGCCACTTGTGTGGGTTGTAGACTCCGTCTCATGCTACCACTAGAGTGAAAGCACTGCCAGCATTCAAAAGTGACCAAACCATCAGCCAGAAAGCATAGGAACTGAGAAGTGGTCTGTGGTCACCACCTGCAGAACCACTCCTTTATTGGGGATGTCTTGCTAACTGCCTATGCTTTCCATCTGTTGTCTATTCCATTTGCACAACAGCATGTGAAATTGATTGTCAATCAGTGTTGCTACCTAAGTGGACAGTTTGATTTCACAGAAGTGTGATTGACTTGGAGTTACATTGTGTTGTTTAAGTGTTCCCTTTATTTTTTTGAGCAGCGTATTTATAGAAATCAATTTCTTTTCCTCTTCCATTGTTTATACTTTATAGTTAGGATTTATTGCTCTTGTTGTTCTTTGTTCTCTTGGTTCTTTAATTATCATTTGGCCACCTACTGCTCCCTCCTCCTGTCTCCTTTCCTCCCTTTGTTCCTTCTCCATTTCCTTTGCCATTTCTGCTCATATTTTAAGTTGTTCTTCTCTTGCTCTCTCATCTTCTGCTCCTCCAAAGTATTCATTATAGAATAATTCTGCTCTCTCAACTGAGTCAATTCTGTGTCTTTGTTCTCACCAGACGAATGTCAAACCTTCAAGGATCAACCATCTATAATTAACTTCTTTTTTGATTGACATCTTTGTCAGAAATTGGTATTCTTCGATCTCTCACTTTCCTTGGTTTTTGTTTCAAAGCTATGATTTTTTTCCTTTGTACTTCAATAAATCATCTCTTGCTTTCTGCAATATCTCTGTTCTCATTGTTTTCTTGGTAAATCTCCTGTGTACTTCTCTAGGTAAGTTATTCCTTATCACATATCTAGTATATACTCAATATATTTCATCTATTTCATCCAACATTTTTTCTTTAGTTATCTCCAAGGGTCCCCTTAAGATTTCTGTTATAATTTCTTTGATATTTCTCCTTTTTCTTCCTTGATGTTTTGAAATCTTAGATAGAAACCAGCCTTTTCCAACTCCCAGAATATTGAATCTTTCCCTTTTCCACTTTCCACCATTGTCAGTCTGTTATCTATTTCTCCTACTTTCTTATCTGTTTTATTACCCCTTTCTTCCATCTTCTTTATTTTTTCTCCATATATTAACACCTGTTGTATATCTCCTTCCATCTTTTCCTCCATCTTTTCCATTCTATCATCTGTATGCTTCCCTTGATCTTGTATTACTTGAAACATTGACTTTATTTCTTGCATTGAAATTTCTTTGTCTTTCTCTTGCCAAAGCATCGTTGTAATAGATCGTTGACCAGCTGGGGTTTGGGATGAGGAAGTAGGAATTGATGATCCAGTTGGGATTCTCTTACTCATATCGAATCAAATTATAATCCATTTTCAAAAGCCCCCCCCCCAAAAAAAATAAAAATAAATCATCAGGTTCTTCTCTACCTTAATCCAATTTTATCCAAAAAAACAAAAGTTAAAAAATAATAAAATTAGAGGATCCAAAAGCTGAAAAGGAAACCGTAAATCCAAAAAAGAAATGGGATAAAACTATATAAAATTCAAAAAGTCTAATGTATAAAAACAAAGGGGGAAAAAAGCAAGTAAGTCCAAAGATGCCAAATTATATCCAGTTGTTAATCCACTTGTTAGAAAAAAAAGAAAACATGAGAAAGGAGAAAAAAGAAGAGAGAACAAGAAAACTAACATTCCAAAATTAATCCACAATGAGAAACTGGGCCAAAAAAATAAGTCCAAAGAAGAAAAAAAGAAGGAAGAAATAAATCCAACATACGCTCCAGCAGAAATAAAAGTAAGCACCAAATAAAAATAAGACAAAAAAAAGATACGAGCTGTAATTTATAAATCCATGTCACTAAGTGAACCAGAATCTCAGTGTAACATTCAATCAGTCCAGAAAGCCAAAAACCAAAGCATATATATTATCCAAAGTCACAGTGTTCTTTCTCTTTCTTTTTCTTTATCTTATTCAACTTTCCAACTGTATACCAGCTTTATAGAGGCAGCACCTGTTTTCAGTGATGGCTCATTATCTTTCTCTACTTCTCTGTAGTCAAAATAACTTAATCTTCAAAATCTACTATTCTCAAGCAAAAAAAGATTTTTTTCTTGTGACCTCTAGATGGAAGTATTGCTTAGCTTTCCTTACGCTTGTATCTTAGTTACACTGTATCTCTATGTTTTAAACAATGAAAGTGAATAAAACAGTGAAAGTAATTAAAAGCCAAAAAGGAAAAAAACCCAAAGTACTTCAGAAATTTTAAACTAAGTGACAAAAAAGTTCAATTTCTTCTTAATGTTTAAGTTCAATCCAGTCCAGCTATTCAAAGCAAAGAAGCAGACAAAATATTCCTTTGTTTTTTGGGGAATAAAGAGTCTGAGTAAAGTTGACAACACCCGCTGTTCGCCGCTGCCCTTATCTTTCCTGTCTTCTTGCTTTCTTTAATAAATCACTTGGTGTACTCCTCTATCTTTTTTAAAAAAATAGGAATTTCTCACCCAAACCGACAAACTTTCTTCTTTCTTTCTTCTTCCGTTCCGAGGCTGGCCCAGCTTCTTAGCAGCTCAAGATTAATGGCCGCTTCCCACCACTACCGGGCTGTAGGAGCTTCCTGCATCAACCAGGGACTTTGCAATATCCCTGGGATCGACAGGATGTGCTCCTTTCACTTACCGTCTCTCCAGGACTGTTCAGGTCCACTGGGACCACCCAGCTGCGGGGGTATCGGCGTTTTCCTCAGAGCTCTGAGAAAAGCATCTTTCCACTGCCGCTCAAGCCCCGCCCTCCTCTCTCGCCTTGCCTTTTTCTATAAATTCACTTGTTCCTTCTCTGTTTCCTTCACAGCCTCTTTCACCTTTTCTTTCAGTCCAACTTGTCAGATTGTCTTCTTCTCCACTCCCCTTAATGTTGTGCCATCTCCTTCCGCTTAGCAATTGCTCAGTCACTCCTCTCTCTGTACCTCGCCTTTCTTCACCTCCGTCGTCCCGGCTTTCCCTTCTGAATTTTTCAACGTCTCTCTGATTCCACTTTACCTCCTTCTTCCTTCTAACAGTTTCTGTTTCTTCTATTTTTTCCTCCTTTGTGTCGCTCTCACATCCCGGCTAGCTTTCGCTTTCTCCTCCCCTCTCCACACAAGTCCCACTGTCCAGGAAGAAGAAACAAGCTAATCGTCTCTCTTCGCCTTATCGCGTCTTTTCGCCACCTCCGCCTCTAACTTCTCTAGTCTTTTCGAAAATGAAAACTACTCCTCTTCTCCCAGCTCTCGTTTTGTCTCAATTTTTAACTTTCAGCTTTTCTAGAACTTTCACTTTAAATTTATAGACCCTCTCCTTCAGTCTCTTTTCGTCCATAATTGCTGAGTCATAGCTCATTCTTGCTGTATTGCCCCCTGCTCTATGGGGTTATCCCCCCTCACCGGAGCTCCTTTTTCCAGGAAACAAAATCAAAACTTACTTTTTGGCAAATCACCACTATTGCGACTTTGGGATTTCGACTTCAGTGACACTTTCTGTTAATAATCTTCTCACTTCTCATTTGTGGTTCCGCCATGGCCTTGGGTCTGCCATAGTAATATGACAGAAACTTTCACCCTGGGTTTCAGGGGTTTCCCTTCGTGCCGGCTGGCAATTGCTCTTCGCCTTTCTGTCGTCCGGGCTTCCCCTCTTCTCTGCTTTGCTCTCCAGGCTCATACCCCAAAAGGTCCCCCCAAAAGTGAAAGAATGATATCCAGGGAAGGAGACCGCTCTCCCTTCACCCTTTCACCATGACATCACCACTGGAAGCCTCTCTTGTCAGGTTTCTAACCGTGTTCTGCCACAAGCCGCTGCTTGGAAGCATTCCACGGGACGCCCACTCTTCCAGCTATCCCTCCAGGATCACCTTGACTCCAACGGGTCCCGTCAACACGGAAAAAGTGGATTGACGAAGTGGAGATCTCAGTTCGCACTTCCACTCTATCTGGCAGCTGGCTCCTCCTTGGCCCCAAGATCTCTTTCGAGACCCTCTTAAGTTAGGTTTCCTGCTTGATGGGGTTCTCGTGTTCCCTTCTCCTTCCAGGAGCTCCTCCCATAAAGCCGATGGGCGCTGGATGCCTCCTCCTGGCTGCCAGGACAGCGTGGTGAACAGTCTTCACTACCCTCAGTATGCCAACTCTCCCACCGTGTCGCTCAGCCCGGACCCCTTCAACATCCCTACATCCCTGATGTTAAGAGGCCGAGGAGGGAATTCCTTCAGTGAAGACTCTTCCTTCAATACAGATGAGATCCAGGTGAGGTTGTTGGCCCGGTGTACAGGACTTTGTTATTCCATCAACAATGCACAGCCCCTCTGGTTATGACAGAAATTGGAAGCAGTCCTCGGCTTAGGATAGTAACGGAGAAGAATTTTGGTCTCTGAGAGATGTGGTCGCAAAGCACAATGTCGTAGATTAACGGTAGCAATTTCTGGCAGTCCCGATTGCTGTCATTAAACAATGAGCTTGTATTACCTCAGCTTCCTGCTGGCTTCCCCATTGACTGCATAGGGGTTGCCAGCAGGAAACAATGAACAGTGGTATTACAGGGAGTCCTCAGCTTACAACAGTTGGTTTAGTGACAGTTCAAAAGTCCCTATGGCACTGAAAAAAAGGGACTTATGACCATAGCTCACATCAAAATTCAGATGCTTAGCAATTCATATTTACGATGGATTCAGTATCCCGGGATCCCCTTTTGTGACCTGATAAGCAAAATCAACGGGGGAAGCTGGATTAGCTTAAGAACCTTGTGGCTGGCTTCACCATGGCAGTGATTCACTGAACAACGTTGGCAAGAAACGGAGCAAAACTCACAACTGTCTCACCTAGCAACCTACACTTTTGGCTC
This sequence comes from Pseudonaja textilis, assembly GCF_900518735.1. Next base: position 34,439 of record NW_020769794.1, on the reverse strand, counting down.
TGTTGTGCTTGTCAGTCACAATAGTTGTTAAGTGAATCACTGCAGTTTTTGACTGAATAGCAGAGTTGCTAAGTAGATCAATCTTCCCTACTGACTTTGCTTGGCAGAAGGTGTCAGAGCGTTTGCAGCAAGACTATTGTGAGACAACCCAGGAGCAAAACAAAGCACACAGAGGCTTAGATATTTAACAGCGGTTTATATACAAGACATATATGTGGTAGGCAAATACCTGACAAGCAGTCAATCTTTTTAACTCTACACAGAGAACTTTGCAATGGATACAGGACACAAGGAGAGAGAACATGCCCTCTGATGGCTGCCTTTATTTAGACACCTCTTAAAGAGGTAAAGACTTCTGTGGACCCATCCATAGTCTTAGAAAGGCAGTACCAATGCTGATTCATCCTCATTGCATCAGCCTTACAGCAACTGGTCAGCTCTTAAATCTCTTAATATCTTAACAGAAAGGGAATCGCGTGACCCTGGTCTACTGTAGCTGTCATAAATACGAGTCGATTGCCAAACGCCTGAGTTTTGATCACATGACCCTGGGGAACGCTGCAATGGGTCTCAAGTGTGAAAAGCGGTTATGAGTCACTTTTTTCAAGGCCACAGTAAATTTGAAGATATCAGATGTTAGATGTCAAGGACTTACTGTATTCCCAGAGAGGTATGTCATAACTTCAAACGGTCACTAAGTACCGTGTTTCCCTGGAAATAAGACTGGGTCTTATATTAATTTTTGCTCCAAAAGATGCATTAGGACTTATTTCCCAGTTAGGCCTTATTCAGGGAAATACAGCATTAAATGTGCCCGTTTGGCTGATGATCTTAACTGAGGCTTATTTTCCGGTTAGGTCTTATTTTGGGGGAACACAGTAACTGCTCATAAGTCAAGAAGAACCAGTACGGGTCTTCCTTCGCCGAATTCTCCTTCTCTCCCGCTAACACTGCTTTTCTTCCTCTTTTCTCCAGAACGTCCCGCCTTGGGAACCCCGCACCTTCCCGCTTTCCGACATCGACTACCGGGCACTCCAGGACCCCTCCCACAAAACCTTTGGCCAGCAGTGGGACAAAGCCTTGAGGACTAACTACATCAACACCGCCAGCCTCTCTCACCCAAGAGAGGTCCTTCCGACCAAACGTCTGGCGCCTCCCAAGGACGGCAATCGGCAGCGCCAGGTCAAGCTGCGTTGCTTCGTCGCCTCCACACTGAACAACAGATGACCTCTCAGGCCCAGGAGAGAAGACATCAGGAGAGTTGCACCCACACTCTAGAGAGGTATCACCGAGCTCAGCTGGCGAGCTAGGTGTCGGAAAAGTTGGGTGCAAAGCAAAGGTCCATCTTTGGACTAGGGAGTTCTCCACGACTGGCGAAGAAGGACCGGCAGGGGCCGTTTGCCAAGCCTCTGTGAGGTGGGAGGAAGGGTTGACCTGGAGAAGCCGATCAGTAGGTGGGAGGACTCGGAGCACCACAAAGGAAGGAAGGTTAGGGGCTGCAGGAGACACACACACACCCCAAAAAAGGGAGGAAGCAAAGAGGCCGCAACACACACCAAGAGGGGATGCTTGGGAATGGACACGGTTGATGGGAACCTCAAAAGCAGGAGGGAAGTGTGGATTGATTGGGGAGATTGATTAGTGGATGATGGTCTTCGTCCCCTGGAGCCACTAGTTAATGGGGTGGGGGCTGTGAAGGAAAAGGTCTGCAGGGAAGTGTGGTAAATTTTATCATTTTGATGTATGCCGTTTTGGAATCCACGGTGTTCTGAACGCAAAACCCATTCTGGAATCGGCGGTTTTTCCTATCTTGGAATCATGGTTTCTCCTGATCTTGGGGTGAGTGGGGAACAAAACAAAAATATAATCATGATTGCAAGCAACACTTTCTAGACTTTTCTATTCAGAAAAGTGGTTGATGCTATACAGTTGTACGGAAATGCTAATTTAATCAATAAAAGGAACTTGACCGGATGAATAACACGGGCTCTGAAGTGATCATTGGGGTTAAGGTTTTTTTCTTTGGGGGGTGGGCGGGTTGGTTGCAAATATTCTTTAAACATCATTTTTAAGTTATTTTTAAAATATCTCGATATCGGAGCTTCTGGTGGTGAGGTCACAGCGGAGCGGAGCAGGAGAGCTATCTCTGCAATCCTGTATCTGAATTTTCGTGCTTGGAAGCTCTCAGAGGCATCGTGAAGTTTGGAGAGACACACGAATTAGAAGGGGAAACCTAGGAGCAGAGTGGAGGAAAGCAACCTCCTGCTGTGACAAGGGGAAGCCCTTTGAATCCGGTGTGAAAGAAACCTGGCATCTTCGGCAGGTCTGAAGCTGTGACAGCCAGCTGCGATCAGGAAGCAGGAAAGTGGATCAACGCAAGACATCAGAAGAAGAACGGCAGACTGGGACAGTTTTTGAGAGGTGAGAGAAGAGAGCCCTGTGAAAAATTATTGACAGAGGGAGTCTCCGGAGAGAATGAATACAGCGGCTAATTGGCAAGGGACAGCGGAGCGAAAGGGAGAGGAGGAAACAGAACAGTTTGACAGCTGACAGAGAGTGCCGCAGAAGAAAAGATCGAGACTCTGAATAAAAACTTAAAATTTCTACAATTTGGATTGATTACTAGCAGAGCAGAAAAGAGACATTAGAACAATTGGAACTTAAATAGAGAACTGTAGTTGAACGGAGAGTGGAACCATTTTGATAGAAAGCTGTGACTGTGCAATTTGAGAGTGAAAGTGACTAAGTAGTTAAAGATGGCTGATGAAACAAGAAATGAGGAAAGTAATTTGACCGTATGCAGTAGAAAGGGGAAAGAAGAAGGCTGAATAATTTCTAAGTATTTTTTTTTTGTAAATTTTATTTGAGTTTTCACAAAGAGAAAAAAATATACAAATAAAACATCTTTTTTGAAAGCAGCATAATCCCGGGCTACATTTCTTCGTACAGACACAAATTCAGGTTCATGCTCATTTTTATATTCTATTCCATATCTTATTACTATTTTACATTTTCTGCATAGCTTCTCCCCTCTTTTAATTTTCTCAATTTTATTTTAATTATCTCAATTCAAATAATTGTATTTATATTTTTTGTCTGTCCTGTTTCAATTATCTATTATCTTTTCTCATTAAACAAAATTTCTCCTGTAGTTACTGGTTGGAGTATGACGCCTTTATATCTTTTCCCTAAAGTTGTAACATTCAATATAATACATAACTTCCATTCGGATTCTGCTTGGTACATTCTTAAAATACACACTGTATTCTTAAAAAAAGAAAAAAATTATAAATGTATATAAGTAAAACAACATTCCATTCCACTTCAGTTCTATCATTAATATTCATTAAAGTCTTAACATCTTTAACATTACTTTTCAATTAAATATCATACTTCTATGGGAACAATTATAAGCTTTCCATAGTTAATTCCCCCCTTCTTCACTTATATTTTATAAAACATTGACTAATTAAAATGTTCCCGTTCCTTCCTAATTCAATTTTCTCATTTATTTTATTTCACGTATTTTATTCACAAACATTTCACTAAATTACACTATTTTATCCCTCATTTTAATCATACATTGTTTCCAATTTTCTAAAGTTATTTCTATTACTAATATAACAATACAATCTTATGTACCTTTACAGAATCCCTTTTTCAGTTAGATTTTCACCCATTATCTCTAAATAGGTCCTGTTTCTCTATATCTTGCCCCGGTCCTTTGTAACTTCTTTTCCTTTCCTTCTTCCCTCTCTTCTTCTCTCTCCCCTTTTTACCCCTTTGTCTCTCTACCTCTATTTCTCTCTTCTGTATTCCCCTTTTCTGTTGCTTTCCAGTATTATACTTATTTTTTGAATTATTTTTCTTTTCTTTGGTTGTTTTTTTAAGTCTTAAATTCTCCATTCTCTTTCCCCCCTTTTTCTTCCCCACATAGAATTACTTGTTCATTAAAGATGGCTTCTTCTTTATCCCAGTCTTCTTGTTTGGCAGTCGTTTCTTGTTTTTCTCATCGTTCCAAATCTCCATTTCTAAGAATTGAAAAACGAAGCCAAAGGAACCCTTCCCTTCTTGTGCATCTTCTTTGTACTTTTTAAGTTCCATTTTCAATTCATCCAGAAGTGGTGCCATTGTATAAATTTTTAAACAACCACCCGATTGATTTTAGTCATTCAAATATAATAACCAAAAATCCAAAGATCACCAAATAATCCAAATACATGCAAGCTGTTTCTTTTTTGCTCTTTTTTTTCACTTTCTCTTCCTGGGGTTACTATTTAGTTGCAAAGTTTCAGTTAAAATGTATCTATTTAGAAGTCTTGTTGAAGTTTTACTTTAGATTCTTTTTAATTCCAGGCAGTCTCCTCCCTCTTCCAGATCCTGCCCTTATTCTTTTTCTCTCCCTTCCTGCTTATGAAAAAGAAAGTTTTTAATGTCCAGAAATCTTTATTATCCCTTTGGCATTTTGTTTTATTTTCAGCTTAACTGCCTATTGATGTCAAAGCGGATTTTTCCGATTTCTTATTTAAGTCTCTTAGTTGTCAGTATAGGGAAGGAGATAGAAGAAAAAAAAAGCCAAACCTTTCCCTTTTCACTTTCCTTCGCTGCTTCCGACTCTTCTTTGGGAGCGATGTTATTTTTTGTAAGTTTAAATTCCAGGGTACCTTGGTTGTTGCTTTTACAATTTAACCCGATCAGCCAAAACTTTCACTTCTTATCTTCCTCCTGCACATTCTTTTCCGGTCGAGTTCTTCTTTATGGTGGCCATTTCTGACCACCGCTGCAGCCGCCTTCGGGAAAGGGAGTAATGGCCAGCTGAGGAGGAGAGATGCAGCTCTCCTCGACCCTGCTGGCGGTCTCCCCCCTCTTCACCTCTACAGGGTGGCTTAGCCCCAAAACCAGCCAGCTCGGGGCGTTCCAGCGGCAAGCCCAGACAGAAACCGTGCACGGTCGCGGATTTCTGTCTGTCTCCGAAGCCCTTCAAACCGGAAGCCCTATAATTTCTAAGTATTAAATTCAAATTTGTATACTGAAAAAAACTAATAACAACATGTATATATATGAATGTTTGTAAGAATTAATTTATGTATCCTAATTTATAGATTGCTACATTTTTTTATAACTGCTATACCCTATATATCCTTTATATCTTTCCACAATTTGATACTTTGGACAACAACTAATTAATCAGTTGATGTATAACTAATAGCTATATATTGATTCATAGACTTAATTGAGCTATAAGAAAGTTATAAGATATAGTATATCAGAAAAGAAAATAATCAAACACATATTTATACTTATTGAATTATATATGTTTACTATATAATCTATTATATTTTATTCAGGATTATACTCAATTTATTAAAAGTACTAAAGATTAGAAAATTAAGAGGGTTGGGGGGGCAGAGCTGGCGTCGCGACGATATGGCATTCGATCTTGGAGGTCTGAGATCACTGTCGATATCTTTGCTCCTGGATGATCCTATCGGATCTAAACCGTCCCGAAGAGACTGTGAAAGTGAAGAGCGCATCCTGTCGATCCCAGGGACACCGCAAAGCCCCTGGTAGATGCAGGAGAAGCTCGTCTTGCCAGCAGCAAAGAGGCAACCATTAAAGCTGCTGAAGTTGGGACAGCTCTGAAACGGAAGAGAACAGAAAGAGAGAGTGTGCCGGTTTGGTGAGAACTTTTTCTTTATTCTAAGATCTGAAAGGACACCCTAAGGAAAAGAAAGAATCTATAAAAGTTTTGACAGAAGTGATTAAGCGGCGATTTTAAACAGGAATGTCAAAGTAATGTTTTTTTTCTCATTGCTGGATTTTCTATACATGATCTTATATTTTGAAACTGGACTGGTTTTTTTCTTTTTCACCTATTTTTTTTCTCCTTTTTGATTTTGTAACTATTTTAGGCTAGAGACTCCCATTTAGTTATTTCTTTTTTAAAAATATCTTTTTCTTTTCTTTTTATTAATTCTTATTGCATTTTGCTTGGAAAAGGAGGGGGAAAGTGAAAGCAAAGAAACTTTGTAACACTGCCAACTAGAGGCTTGGAAATATTCTATTTCTCTTGTGACCAGACAAAGCTGAGAAAGAAAGAACTGAGACTTTTTTTCAAGGACATTGCTGTTCGATAAGATAGAGGGAAGAGCATGGGAGAGTATTATTACAGGTGCTCTTCTGGATTTCTATCAACAGCTGGAGTCCGGTGCTCACGGTTATAGAAAAAGAAAAGGCGATAAGTTTCTGGAGAAGAGTGTTATAACAAGAGCCTTGGATAACTAAACAAAGTGCAGTGTGTGTTTCTTGATTTTTTCTAAGCTGTGCTACCCCTCCTCAACAGTCTACTTTTTGAAATAGCTATTTGGACTTTTAGTTCTTTGGAACTTGTCTTTGCTTTTTTTTTTTTTATGCTTGCCTTTGGAAGTTAATTTTTTACGTTTGTTTTTTATTTTAAAAGAAAAGTTTTAGTATTAATGATTCCTTTCCCTTTCTTTTTAAGGGAGTAGCCTTTTTTTTCTTTTTCTCTTTTTGATTTTCTGGTATTTTTGTTTTTCTATCTACCTCCAATACTGGTTTTTTCTTTTTTTTTTATCTTCCTGGCTTTTTTTTTCTTTTTCTCTTATGCAGTCTTTTATATTTGAGACCTCTTAATTGGATTAAGGTGTTGAAGAACCTGAAGAATTTTTCCTTTTGTTTTTTTAGCTTTTTATTCTTCACTTTCCTGTCTTTTTTAGGATTTTACAACTTTTTCTCCTTTGTGTATGTTTATGGTTTTTTCCTTCATTTTTGTATTTTCATTGTTATCTAATTAATCGATTGGATTAAGGTATACAAGAACCTGAAGAAATTCTTTTTTCTTTTTTTATTATTATTACTATGGCTTCTTTTTTCCTACTATTTTTATTTGGAATCGCAGTTGGTTACTTTACAATCGGATTAAGGTCTAGAAGAACCTGAAGATTTTGAATTGCTTGAAATGAGTAGGAAATTAACAGCTACCGGTTCTTCAACTTCTACTTCCTCCTCGCCACCATCTGGAGGACAACATTTAATACAGACAATGTTAAGGCAAGAGAAAGAACAAGAAAAAGTGACCCTGCAGATGATTATGCAAGGAATTCAAAACATTCAAACAAGATCAGAGAATATTGAAAAGAGAATAGAGAACATCAAACGAAGAACAGAGAACATAGAACAAAGAACAGGGAAAACCGATGAAAAAGTCAAGAACATCCAACAAATGATGAAGTATGATGAGAGACTACTAAAAATTGAAGAAGATAAACAAAGAGATAAGATTGGAGACATTGATACCAGATTAACTGTGGTTGAACAAGATAAAAGTGGTATGCTGAGATGGGAGATGGACAGATCAGAATTTTTTCTCAGATTCCAAAACAGAGGAAGAAAAAGGACAAAATCTAGCTGAGATAATGATAGAAATATTGGCTGAAGCTTTGGAAATAACAGAAGAGAAGATGATGGATGGAATAGTTGACGTTTATCGAGTCTTCACAAGATACGCAATGAGAAATAGCCTACCAAGAGAAGTTCACATCAGATTTACAAAGAAAGCCATCAAAATGCAAATATTGCAAGTGGCAAGAGAGAAAACATTGAAATATAAAGATAAGGAGATTGTGGTTTTGAAACAAGTACCCAGAAGAGTGAGAGAGATGAGAAGAGAATACCGATTCTTGACCAAATTGCTACTTTAAAAAGAGGTGAATTATAGATGGCTGATTCCAGAAGGTTTAATGTTCACATGGCAAGAACAGAGATACAGAATTGATTCAATTGAGAAAGCTGAATCATTTTATACAGAATTTTTTGGAGGGAAAGAGGAAGAGGCAGAAAAAGAAATTTCACTAATTGAATTCCAAGAGGACTGCCAAATGACGACTGAAAAAGAGGAAGGTGCAGTAGGTGGAAAGGAGGAAGCCAAAGGTCAACGTGAACCAAGATCCACGAGAACTGCCAATCCTAATTATAAAATACAACCATGGAAGAGAAAAAATTGATGACAATTAATATAAATGGACTTAATTCAGCCGTTAAAAGAAGGAAAACTCCATAAATTAGAGAAATTAAAATTTGATATAATCTGCCTACAAGAAGTCCATATTAAAAAGCAATATGAACAATTGTTGATACAGCCAAAACTAGGGAAAATATTTACCTCCTTGACACAATGCAAGAAAAGAGGAGTGGTTTTATATATTAAAGAGACTATTCCAGCAAAATTGATTTATATTGATGACGATGGAAGAATACTAATGGTGGAAATAATCGATAATAATACAAAACCCCCCCTGATTGCAATCTCTGCCCCGAATGATAAACAAGAAGAATTTTATAAAAAATTACATATCAAAATAATTGAACTGGACTATGCTAATATAGTTACGATGGGAGATTTTAATGGAATTGTAGACAACAAACTGGACTATAGAGCACAGAAAACAATAAAGCAAAACAGAAAGACTCTCCCTAAATCTTTTTTTAATATGGTAGATGAAATAAACTTAAAAGATACATGGAGAGAAAGAAATGCTAAAACTAAACAATACACCTGCTACTCAAGTAGACAATTATCATGGTCCAGAATAGATATGGATGTCAGCAGAATTGTTAACTAATATCCAAGAAATAAATATTGAAACAAGTACTTGGGCAGATCACAATCCAATGACAATTAAATGGAAAGGACAAAGAAGATCTAGATGGATGCTAAATAATACTATTTTAAAGGAAAAAGACTTCACACAGTGGATGGAGAAAGAACTGGCTTTTTTTCTTTAGAGAAAATAAAAAAAAAGATACATCAATTCAGAATGTATGGGATACAATGAAGGCATATGTGTTAGGAATAACATAGGTTACCTAACGTAGTTTGGGTAAAATAATATATATAAACTATGATTGTAAGTTTAAGTGTGTGTCACTTTAAAACTGCAAAGCATGTAATTTTGGGTGCGGTGTAAAACCACCATAAGAGGGAGCAAGAGAACCTGATTATTGCTGACAATTACTGGATTGCATGGATTGATGGTTTGTTAACTGCGTGTTTCCCCTACTGCTGAGTTGCTGAAGGAAGAGAGGAGTTTTTGAGTTCTTCATATCTCTACTGCGAGGAGATATATTACTGGACTGATATTTGTAAGTTTACTGACCTCTCTTTTTTGACACTGGAATTTGCAACTGAATAATCCCTGGACGGACTGAACTAGTGAATGATATATGGACTGTTTTGACTATGCTATAACTCTTACCGGAATAAACTATTTAATTAGCACTGTGTATCTGTTTTACTGAGTGTAAGCTACAAAAACGTTTATCTCACATATTTTGCCTGCCTGCCTGACTGCTGTGCAGATTCTGCTAGGGTGTATCCCTAACAATATGCCAGAGGCTTGATAATAGACTATACAAGGAAAAGAAATACCATGAAAAGATTAGCCTCTAAAGCAGGGGTGGGCAAACTACGGCCCGGGGGCCACATCCGGCCCGTTGGTCTTTTTAATCCGGCCCGTTGGTCTTTTTAATCCGGCCCGCCGAAGATTGGTACAGAATTAAGGTTTGATGTGAATGATTGAATGATTGCATTCATTTGATTTTGACTTGTAATGACAGGCATTTCGACACCAGGTGGCGGCCCGTCTGTCAAATTTTAAAAGTCAATGAGGCCCCTGAGCCAAAAAGTTTGCCCACCCCTGCTCTAAGGCATTAGAGGATGAGTATAAAGGACTTGAAAAAGAGCGACAAAAAATGCCACAGAAAAAGGACATTAAGTTAAAAATGGATTTAACTAAACATAAAATGGGTCTAATAGAAAAAGAAGAATTAACACAGAAAATTAGAGGTGCTAAACAGAATTACTTTGAAGATGCAAATAAACCAGGTAGATGGTTATCATATAAATTGAGAAAGGAGAAAGAATCAAGGAAAATATTGCAACTAATAGATGATCAAGGCCCATTTTGCTATGGTAGTAAAGAGAAGAAGGAAATCATTCGAGACTATTATGGGAAACTATACACACAAGAGAATATTGATGAGGAAAGAGTCAAACAGTACCTACAGAATGCTAAGTTACCCCAGATACCTAAAGAGATTGAAACAATGTTAGAAAGCAATATAACGATGATGGAGTTAACTGAAGCACTCAAGAAGCAAAATAAGTGTAATATAAGCCTCTGACCATGTTTTAGGTATCATCTTCTTTGACATAGCTTCATTCATGACTTCTAACAATGGAATGCTCAGTGATTCTTGTAATGTTTTATAAAATTCTGCTGGAAGCCCATCTGGCCCTGGTGCTTTCCCATTGTTTTGTTTCTTAAGTGCTTCAGTTAATTCCATCATTGTTATATTGCTTTCTAGCATTTCTTCAGTCTCTTTAGATATCTTGGGTAGGTTAGCATTCTGTAAATACTGTTTGACTTTTTCCTCATCAATATTCTCTTGCTTGTATAGTTGCCCATAGAAGTCTCGAATAATTTCCTTTTTCTCCTTATTACCATGACAAACTTGGCCTTGGTCATCTATTAACTGCGATATTTTCCTTGATTCTTTCTCCTTTCTCAATTTATATGCTAGCCATCTACCTGGTTTATTTGCATCTTTAAAATAATTCTGTTTAGCATTTCTAATTTTCTGTGCCAGTTCTTCTTTCTCTATTAAACCCATTTTATGTTTAGTTATGTCCAATTTCAATTTGATATCTTTTTTCTGTGGCATTTTCTGTAATTCTTTTTCAAGTTTTTTATACTCGTCTTCCAAGGCTTTAGTGGCTTGCCTTTTCCTGATATTCCTTTTTCTTATGTAATCTATTATCAAACCTCTGGCATATGCCTTCATTGTATCCCAAACATTCTGAATTGAAGTATCTTCTTTTTTTATTTTCTCTAAAGAAAAAAGCCAATTCTTTCTCAATCCATTGTATAAAATCTTTTTCCTTTAAGATAGTATTATTTAGCGTTCATCTCGATCTTTTTTTTTTGTCCCTTCCATTTAATTGTCATTGGGTTATGATCTGCCCAAGTACTTGTTTCAATATTTGTTTCTTGAATATTAGATATTAATTCTGTTGAGATCCAAATCATATCTAATCTGGACCATGATAAATGTCTATTTGAATAGAAAGTGTATTGTTTAGTTTTAGCATTTCTTTCTCTCCATATATCCTTTAAGGTTAATTCGTCTGTCATTTTAAAAAAGGATTTAGGGAGAATCTTTCTATTTTGCTTTGTTGTTGTTGCTATATAGTCCAGTTTATTGTCCACAATTCCATTAAAGTCTCCCATCGTAATTATATTGGCATAGTCCAGTCCAGTTATTTTCATGTGTAGTTTTTTATAGAATTCTTCTTGTTTAACATTCGGAGCATAAATTGCAATCAAGAGTATTTTTATATTGTTGTCCATTATTTCCACCATTAATACTCTTCCATCTTCATCAGTATAAATCAATTTTGCTGGGGTAGCCTCTTTAATGTATAAAACCACTCCTCTTTTCTTACATTGAGTCAAAGAAGTAAATATTTTCCCTAATTTTGGCTGTACTAACAATTGTTCATGTTGTTTTTTAATGTGTACTTCTTGTAAACAAATTATATCAAACTTTAATTTCCCTAATTTATGAAAAAAAATCCTTCTTTTAAGGGCTGAATTAAGTCCATTTATATTCATTGTAATCAGTTTTTATTCTTCCATGATTATATTTTGTAGTTAGGTTTGACAGCTCTTGTAGATCTTGGTTCACGTTGTTCTTTGATATCCACCTGTCCACCTACTGCGCCTTCTTCTTTTTCAGTCCCCATTTGTTCCTCTTGGAATTCAATTGATGAGACCTCTTTCTCTGCCTCTTCCTCTCTCCTTCCGAAAAATTCTGCGTAGAAAAGTTCTGCTTTCTCAATTGAATCAATTCTATGTCTCTGTTCTTGCCATGTAAACATTAATCCTTCTGGAATCAGCCATCTATAATTCACCTCCTTTTTCAATAGCATTTTGGTCAAGAATCGATATTCTCTTCTCATCTCTCTCACTCTTCTGGGTATTTGTTTTAAAACCACGATCTCTTTGCCTTTGTATTTCAACGTCTTCTCTCTTACCGCTTGTAATATTTGTGTTTTGATGGATTTTTGGGTAAATCTGATGTGGACTTCTCTTGGTAAGTTGTTTCTCATCACATATCTTGTGAAAACTCGGTATACCTCATCTACTCCATCCATCATCTTTTCCTCTGTTATTTCCAAAGCATCAGCCAAAATTTCTATCATTGTCACAGCCAAATTTTGTCCTTTTTCTTCCTCTATATTTTGAAATCTGAGAGAAAATTCTGACCTCTCCATCTCCCACTTCAGCATCCCACTTTTGTCTTGCTCAGCCACTGTTAGTGTGCTGTCAATATTTCCAATCTTCTCCTCTCTTTGTTTACCTTCTTCGATTTTTTGGAATCTCTCATCATACTTCACCATTTGTTGAATATTTTCCACTTTTTCATCAGTCTTCTCTATTCTTTGTTCAATAGTATCTGATTTTATCTTGTGATCTTGGATTCCTTGCATAATCATCTGTAAAGTCACTTTTTCTTGTTCTTTATCTTGCTTTAACATTGTCTGGATTAAATGTTGTCCTCCAGATGGTGGGGAGGCAGAAGTAGAGGTAGAGACGCCAGAAGGTATAAGTTTCCTACCCATTTTAAACGATTCAAGACCTTCAAATTCTTTTTAAGCTTTAATCCAGTTGGTAAGGTAGCCAATTATAATCCAGAATGGAAAAGCCAATAGTAAAAAGCCCAATGGTAAAAAGGAAAAAAGAAAAAGAGAATTCTTCAGGTTCTTCTGGACCCTAATCCAATTATGAAATAATCCACAATAAAAGATAAAAATAAAAAGAAGAAAAAAGCCCAATGATAATAATAAAAAAGAACAAAAGAAAAGAAAAGTTTCTTCAGGTTCTTCACACCTTAATCCAGTTTAAAAATCTCAATAGTAGTAAAAAAAAGCCAAAATAGTCCAACAGCATTGATGGAAAAGGCAAAGATTCCAGTGGAAAAAGGGGAAAAAAGGAACGGAGAAAAATTCTGAGGCTTTCCCTTTAAAATAAAAAACAAAAATAAAAATATTGCTAAAATTAGAGTTTACAGAAAAGCTGGTAAGTAGGGGTAACACAACTGAAAGAAAATAAAACACACTGCACTTTAATTGTCCAAGGCTCTTATTATGACTCTCTTCTCCACAAGCTTCAAAGCCAAGCCTCAAGTGCTAAGTTGTTGATAGAAATCCAGAAGAACACCTGTAATAATATTCTGCCGCACTCTTCCCTCTATCTTATCAAGTTGAAATGTCCTTGAGAAGGAGTCTTTCACAGTTCTCTCCACTTCAAATAAAATATTTTCAAGCCTCTAGTTGGCAGTGTTACAAAATTTCTTAATTCTCACTTTCCCCCTCCTCCCAGAAAAATGTAATTTAGGTTAAAAAAGAGAGAGAGAGAAAATATATACATGTATATATATATATTAAAAAAAGTAACCAAAGGGAGCCTCTAGTCTAAAGAAAAATTAAGAAATCAAGAAGGAGAATAAGAAAGTAAATATATATATATAAAAGAAAATTCAATCCGGTTAACTGTTAAGTCGCAATGAAGTCCAGAAAAAAAAAGTAAGGAAAAAAAAAAACCAAGCCTCACTGACGTCTCCCTTTAAAAATCGCCGCTTATTCCATTTTGTCAAAAATCTCACAGGTTTCTTATATTCAGAGTGTCCTTTCAAGTCTCAGAATATTAATTAAAAAAAAGGATTCTCACCCAGCCGACACACTTTCTCTTTCAGCCTCTTCCTTTCCGGAGCTGTCCCGACTTCAGCAGCATTGGGGCTGCCTCTCTATCGCTGGCAAAAAGGACTTCTCCTGGATCAACCAGGGACTTTGCAGTGTCCCTGGGATCCACAGGATATGCCCTTCACGATCACCGTCCCTATGGGACGGTTTAGGTCCGTTTAGACCGGCCAGGGGCGAAGATATCGGCTGCAATCTTAGAGCTCGATTGCAGACTGTACCGTCGCAACGCCAGCTCCTCCCCTCTCCTGCCAAAGAGACAAATTAGAGACAATATGAGAGTAATCCTGGATACTTTGAAATACTATGAGGCACAACCTGAAAAGCAAATGGCTTTGATATTCCTAGATGCTCAAAAGACATTTGATAATGTGAACTGGAGATTTATGTTACTACTACTGGAACAGATGGGTTTGCCAGAAAATTTATTCAAGCAATAGAAGCCATATATCATAAACGGCAAAGGTAATGATGGAGGGAGAACTTACAGACTTTATTAATATAAGAAAAGGCACAAGACAAGGATGTCCCTTATCTCCCTTGTGTGGTAATATATCATATTCATCATATTCTGTAAAGTTCTTCGTACAGTTTTGTATAAGATCTGGGGATTTACAAACGCTCCTCATGGGGGCAGTAGTGCCTTTATGATGGACGTTTGGTCCTGTTTGGGTCTGCAAAGCTTAGATGGACCAGGAATGTCGGTGAAAGTTCACAGTACCCAGCCGAGCCATTCCCGTGGGACTTTCTGTGTTTAGATATTCTCATGGGACTTTCCGCAGCCCTGCTGGGGCCCTGTTGAGGTAATGCTGCTGAGGTCATTGTTTTGATTCTGTACTTTGATTTCTTTCTTAATAAAAGCTGGTACCTGGGTTCTCTCAGGGCTGGCATTTGCTCAGACGGTTCCCTGCGTCTCATTTCAAGTGCCAGACCACCACACCCTTGCTATTTGTATTGACCTTGGAAGTGTTGAATAGAAATATTAGAGATGACAAAAGCATAAAAGGAATGAAAATTAAAAAGGAAGAATTCAAATTGCAAGCCTTTGCGGATGACTTAGCCTTTATTTTGGAAGACCCTTTAGAAAGCTCCAAAGCTATTGGAAAAGATAGAGACATATGGCAAGGTGGCTGGTCTGAAAATAAATAAAGATAAAACAAAGATTTTGACAAAGAACATGCTACTAAGACAAAGAGAAGAACTGGCAGACCTGTTGAAAATCCAAGTCACGAACAAGGTCAAGTATTTGGGGATATACTTGACATCAATGTAGTACATTATAAGAGAATAATTATGTTAAACTTAAACAACAGATAGCCTTAGATTTGAAGAAATAGGAAAACTTACAGTTGTCATTAATAGGGAGAATTTCAACAATCAAGATGAATATTTTACCCAGAATCTTATATTTGTTTCAAACAATACCAATTAGGCTCGGAAAAGACTATTTTGAAGACTTAAATAAAATTGTGTTGAAGTATATATGGCAAGGTAAGAGAGCGAGAATAAAGCTAAAGCTTTTGCAAGATGCTAGAATTAGAGGAGGTTTTGGCCTGCCTAATTGGGAGTTGTACTATCAAGCTGCAAATTTGATGTGGGTCAAGAAATGGATAACACTAAGAAAGGCTAGATTGTTGACACTAGAAGGTCATGATTTGCTGTTGGGTTGGCACGCCTTTTTATGGTATAAGGCAGGGGTGGGCAAACTACGGCCCGCGGGCCACATCCGCCCCTTTGGTCTGTCCAATCCGGCCCACCCCTGAAAAAAAATAGCTGGGCATGGCATATTGCCCTGCGCCGTGTGACCCCCAAAGCTGCAAAACAGTGCGGAGCGCTCTCGGGGTAGGAAATAAAAGAAGAACTTTGCAAAGGCCTTGGCTGGGAATTCAAAATCACCTTTGAGTGCGACCTCTCTGAAGGTGAGTCCCCGCCGATCCCCCTTTTTTTTCCGGGGCTTCCAGGCTTAAACTTTGCAAAGGCAAAGTTTGCAGGTGGGAGCGTCTTCCCTCCAAGGAGCAGGAAGGGTTCCGCCCGGTGGGCGGGCTGCTTGGAGCGGGCTGCTTGGAGCCACCTAAAGCTAGGCCGCTGCTGGTGGAGCCTTGCCCTGCCTTGGTGTCCCGTTTCCCGGCTTGGCGATCCTGCTCGGGCGGCACTTTAAAAGACTGCTCCCAGCACCCGAGCAACTTCCCAGCAACTTACGGCTTCCTTTTTCCTCGCGGGCGCTTGCGCCTGGCCCCGAGCCACGCGGCGGAGGGGAAGCCCAGAGCGCCGCCGGCTCGCCTTCTCCAAGCAGCCCGCCCGCCAGGCGGAACCCTTCCCGCTCCTTGGCGGGAAGACACTTCTGCCTGCAAACTGCCTGTGCAAAGTTTAAGCCTGGAAGCCCCGGAAACCCGAGCAACTTCCCAGCAACTTTTAGCTTCCTTTTAACTCGCGTGTGCTCGCGCCTGGCCCCGAGCTGCACGGCGGAGGGGAAGCCCAGCGGGCGGGCGGGCTGCTTGGAGGAGGCGACCCGGCGGCGCTCCGGGCTTCCCCTCCACCGCGCAGCTCGGGGCCAGGCGCGAGTACCCAAGAGGAAAAAGCAAGCCGCAAGTTGCTGGGAAGTTGCTCGGGTGCTGGGAGCCGCCGTCGTGGTGAGCGGCTCCTCGGGCACGTACGCGAAGAGGAGGGCTTTTAAAGTGCCACCTGAGCAGGACCGCCGAGCTGGGAAACAGGGCACCAAGGCAGGGCAAGGCTCCAGCAGCAGCAGCCTAGCTTTAGGTGGGCTTGGATGCTCCTGAGCGCGGTTTGCTCTTTGTTCTCTCCTGGGACTCGTGTTTGGAAAGCATGGAAA
>NW_020769794.1:0-12769 GCF_900518735.1 Pseudonaja textilis | reverse complement strand
CATAGATTATAAACAATATTGATATTTATCTTAACGTTGTGTAAATATATATATATATGTATAAAAGGTGTACATAAAATTAAGGAGAGACATTACTAAGCATATTAGACCTTGTAGCGATAAACTGAAGGGATTAGAATAAGATAAAAGGGAAGAGATAAACACAGAAAACGCAGAAGGGAGTTGATACAACGGATGATAATATTGAAAGACTTTCTTTTAAAAATAGGTTTGGGAAGTCTAAGATGTCCACCACGACAACCACTGCTAAGATTGGGAAGAAAACAACATCCAACCCAACATCAACCATAGCATCACCAGCAGGACAACGTTCAATAGAGGGCATGCTGAATTCTGAGAAGACAAGTCAGGTATCAAATATGCAAACAATTCAAATGGCATTAACAACAATTCAAGAAACGATGGTGAGAAACCACGCAGACCTTAAAACTGAAATGGGGGAAATGAAAGGTAAAATATGGAAACTAGACAAGAAGATAAGTACAATCCAACAAACAGTAGCAAAGATGGAACATAAGATGAAAGCGGTGGAGGCAAAGGTTGAACAAACAGACAAGAAAGTAGAATCAATAGAACAGAAATTAATGGGAGAGAACAGGAAATTAGAAGAGGCAGTTGCATATTTGGAGATGGAAAAGGCTCTTCCTCAGATTTCAGAGTGTAACAGAAGAAAGGGGGGAGGACTTGACCAAATTAATGGCAGCTCTTATACCAGAAGTGTTACAAAAAGAGGGCTAAGAAGTTCGAAGGTGAATGGATGAGGTATATAGAGTATACAAGACGTTTTAAACTTCCAAGAGAGGTTCATATACGATTCTCAAAGAAACAACTGAGAGATGAGATATACAAAGTGAGGAGAGACGAACCACTGATATTTAAGGGAACAGAAATTGTAATGTTGAAACAAATTCCAAGAATAAGGGAACACAGAAAGAAATATAGATTCCTGACTGCCCAACTGAATAAGAATAACATCCTGTTCAAATGGCTCATCCCAGAGGGAATGTTAATATCATGGCAGGATAAAAAATTTAAAATAGATAGTATAGAAAAAGCGAGGGAATTTTTTGAACTGTATGTGGTATCAGGAGAAGACCAGAACAGCAATGAGGAAGTGGAAGTCAGGAGCCAAGAAGAAGGTCAGGTGGAGGAAAGAGAAATAGAACAAGAGGAAAGACAACAGGAAGAAGTGGAAAGAGAAGGCATAAGAATGAGACAACAAGAGCAAACAAGCTTCAACAAGTAACAGCTACAGAGTAAGATGGCGGAAGAAATCAAATTGATTTCCATTAACATCAACGGTTTAAATTCACAAATCAAGAGGAAAAAAATGATAACTAAACTACAGAAATTGAATTTAGACATTATATGCCTTCAAGAAACACATATCCAGAAACATCAAAGTAAACTGTTAGAAGCAGCAAAATTAGATTTATATGTATGTCTAGCCCGCCCCCCCCAAAAGGGGATAGCAATATATATTAAGAAACATTTACAAGCAAAACAGGTATATGCAGACAAGGAGGGTAGGATCCTCATATTAGAAGTTTATATAAACTATAAGAAAATGTTATTGACAATGATATATGCGCCGAATGAGAAACAAGAAAAAAATTATACTAAATTATACAGAAAATTGGTAGAACAGGAATATGAGAACATATGCCTGCTAGGTGATTTCAATGCAATAACAAGTTTAGGAAAAATAATAATAATAATAATAATAATAATAATACTTTATTTGCAGTCACAGACAAAAACACAAGTACAACAAAAGAAGAACATGGGAAAATTAATCATGAACAATTGGTCACCAAGAACTTGACTAAGGGGAATTACAGCGTTCTCCTCTGATGGTTACAGCTCTTAAAAAAAAATTGGAAACCAAAGAAGTGATATATGAGGAGCCATCCCCTCGACAATATAAGAACAAATTACTAACATTGGGTCTAGAAGTGTCTGTTTCAAGGAGACAGTAACTTAGATCTTCCTGCGTTATAAATAGGGCAATATAAAAGGATGTGCTCCACAGTTTCAACCTCAGCTCTGTCACAGGGGCATAGCCGCTCAATCGGGGGCCTCTTAAATCGCCCATCCAGTAGTGCTGAGGGCAGAACATTAAAGCAAGCTAGGGAGAAAGCTCTTCTATACTTGGGAATGGTTAGAGTGTAAAAATAGGAAGCCATCATCAGTCCCTAATTATTAAACTGGCTGAAAATCAGGGGAGCAAGTTTTGTTAGCTCTGGCTCATAGATATTGCAAGTCAATGTCCACAAGACGTTGGACTACCCTAAATTGGGCCATAATCTCCCAGAGCATCCCCCGTAAAACCTAGCAGGTGTAATTTCTTCATCAGCTCCCTCTCCCAACGAGAAATATGAGAGTCAGCAAACGCCAGGGAGAGGTAGCTACCAGGAACTGCCAGAAAGAGCACCTGAAACCACCATTTAAAGATGTTAATCCATGCCATACATTCGACTGATCAAGTGCCCAGTTCCAGGTACATCAGAGCAAAACCAACACAAGGAGGAAGACCCAGAAGTTTTCTAAAAAAGACAGCCTGGGTTCTTCAATACAATCCTTGAAGCCCTGTATCCATATGGGAATTCCGTAAAGAATTTGAGCCAAAATTTTGGCTTTGTAAATACACAGAGCAGAAGGAATAAACTGGCCTCCTTGGGTATAAAAAAATCTTAAAATCTGCTGCTGACTACAGGAGGCTGAGTTCAGCACCTGGGTTCGATGTCTAGTCCAAGCACCGGTGTTCTGAAATTGAATACCTAAATACTTAAAATGGAAAATTCGCTTAACAGCATTACCATTGATAGCCCAGTTATACAATTTCCAGGCTCTAGAGAACACCAATACTTTGGATTTGTCATAATTAATAGACAAGTGGTTCTCAGCACAGTAGGACCTGAATGCAGAAAGTAATCTTTTCAGACCTGGCCTTGACAATGAAAGGAGGGCCACATCGTCAGCATAAAGGAGAAGCGGGATCTTCATAGTTGACAACTTTGGGGCATGGGACTCAATACGTCCAATGTGAAAGGCCAAGTCAGATAAGAATAAACAAGAGAGGAGCCAGAACACAACCCTGCCTTACTCGGTTCTTGATTGGGATAGGATTTGAAAGTTCTCCCTGCAGACCACACCTGACCTGACTAGAGGTCTGGTTGTACAAGAATCTAATTAGGAACAGAAGACATCTATTGATAGAACTTTTGAGCAGTTAGGACCACAACAGTCCCCTAGGGACTGAGTCGCTAAAAGCAGTAAAAAGTTTGCCACCTGGTATGGTAGTATATTTATCGACCAGGTGCGCTAAGACCAAGCAGTGGTCCAGTGTGACACAGCCCACTTTAAACCCAATCTGTTCAGCACCAATAATATTGGACTCCTCAACCCGGATGAGGAGTCTACGTTGGAGATATTTAGCATACAGTTTCTCAATGATGGACAGCAGGCTTATGGGGCGATAGTCAGCTGGATTGTTCCTATTTCCTCATTTAAAAACTGGAACAATAATTGCTAAACTCCAGGAGGTAGGGATCCTGTCAGAGGTATTGATATGCATAAAGAGTCTTGCTAAGAGAGGAATCCACCACTCGGGATTGGATTTTAGCAGATCAGGGTGTATAGCATCAGGGCCAGGGGCTTTGCCTGACGTGAGTTCAGAGATAAGCTCGGTAATCTCAGCATGAGTCACGGGTTGCCAGTCAGGAACTGCAGGAGGCAGCTGTGGCCCAAGCACAGTCAAAC
Organism: Pseudonaja textilis; assembly: GCF_900518735.1. Next base: position 8,986 of record NW_020769794.1, on the reverse strand, counting down.
TTGTTGACACCTGGAAAATTGGCAAGAAATGGTTTTCCCAATCTCTGTTGGAAATACAGCAGAGGGAGTTCTTGATGACCCGGCAAGGAGCTGGCAACAATTTGCCAAAATAATAGAGTGTTCTGCTGGATGGAGAGGAGAAGTAGATCCCACTTCTCTCTCTCTTTAGCTTTCTTTTTCTTAGCAATTAGTCCTTTATACTCCCATTTCAAGCGATAGGCATCCTCTGGTGGGCATTTATCCCCTCGATTACAATAGAACAGGTAAACCCAATTAATCTGGTTCCTGAGAGACACTCTTTGTCAAACCAAGAATTACTTCTTGAATGATATGGACCACTCGGCCTATGGACAGCTCCTAGCTCCCTTTGAACACTATTAATTAGTGATTCAAAGGCCGAGATTGTCCCTGGGCCACTACTTGTTAGGGCCTGATTGTATAGGCTGAGACACTCTGGAGATGATAAAAAGGAGTGGAACTTTCTTTCAGTATTAGAAGACCATTTGATCCTCCTTGTATATGAGGCCACATAGGGATCTATTATCTGGGGACCCCTAGAGAGATGTATATTTGAGGAAAGCCCAATGATTGTAACCAGGGGGTAGTGGTCGCTCTCCGTAAGGCAGTCCACATAAAAGCACAGACTGCCTTTCTAAGAAGCTGGGATACCAGCACAAAATCAATAACACTACTTCCATTTGAGGAACTAAAAATAAACTCACCAACTAGATCACCTAGGGTACTCCCATTAAGAATTATCTTATTGTGTTGGGCTGCTAAAAGGGCTAACTGAATGCCAGCAAAATTTGTTAATTCATCCTTAGAATGTCTGGCTGAAATCAGGTGTCCTGTGGCCTGGAGGGTTTCTTGGGAGTAGAGTGCCTCAATCAATGGGGGAACTTGGACTCCCAATCGGGCATTAAAGTCGCCCCCTATAAGGATGTACAGCACTGGGAATTTAGTTTCCATACAAGTAATATAATTCTCCAGCACGCCCCATTGAGCCTTAGTATCAGCTTGCCTCATTGTCGGGGGAAGATAAACGTTGAACACTAACAGTTTGCTGTGTCCTCTCTTAATTAGGAGCTCCATAGCTAAAGAGCCACAGGGGGGCAGCTCCACTGTCTCCACTTTCAAAGCAGTAGAGACCAAGCAAGCTAGACCACCCTTAGGCCTTCCTGTTGTAGATTGTCTGGTGGTGGCCAAGGAAATGACCGTAAACCCTGTAAGGGATATCTTATCGCATGCCCAGGTCTCCTGAAGCAGGACCACATCAAATGAGTGAATATAGTTGGCGAATTCTGTGGTACCACACCTTCTCCCCCAACCTGCTATGTTCCACAAAAGGCACTTAAGTGTGCAGGGTTGTTTTTTTTTTGCCAGATTTAATAGTCATTCTGTGTGATTAATTTTTCCCAGAGCACCCTTCAGATCTGAAAAGATACACCCATTAAGTGGCAGGGTCATCCTCTTAGGAGGCAAAGGCAGGGAAGGAGGGAGGGGAGGCGAGCCTTGTTCATGGGGCTGTAGGGCTCTAAGCGCACTCCAGTTTGTACTTGTGGCATTGATTGCTTAGCTGGCAAGTATTCAGCAGCATCAACAGACGGGAGTTTGAAGGAGCCCTGGATCTTCAAATTTACGAATTAGACATTCTGGAGAGAGCGCCAAGGGAGCTTCCGTTGGTAAATCAGTATAGACTCCCTGGAGTCCAAGGGAATCCTTATCAGGTAGTGAAAGATTCCAGAGCTTGGATTTAACTGCATCCAGACACTTTATGATTTGGGCCCTTTCTGGTTGTGGAAGCACACAAAAGGAGTCGAAGAGCTGTGTCTCCTCCTGGTTCCAGAAATTGTCTTGACATAAGTCAGTCTCATAAATAGATGGAATCCCAGAGGCACTAACCTGGGGCTTATTTACTAAGGAACCATGGGTGCCCTGGGCTGGTGTCGCTTCCTTTGGGGCCATTTCTTCCCAGCTGATCAAGTCAAGGGAAGCTTCCTGGTAAGATGTTACTTGCTGGGGGGGGGGTTGATTTGACCGGTTGTAGGAGGAACAGTCAGGCTACCATCTGAGAGGATGCCAACTGGGGGTTTTGCGGGAATAGGTGTATAATTAGTACGTGATGTAGTATCCAAGATGGCATTCAAGGTTGGCACATTAATATGTGCTGCTGAGGATCTTTTGGGGGCAATAAATTTGCCCCTCACAAATTGTCGATTACTCAAGAGTGGCTTAATCGACATATCTTTGAAGACTCTTCTTGGCAGAATGCCGAAGGATCTTAACAGGGATCCTCTTCTGAAAAATAGTTTTGGGGTGTTAGAGTTGTCAAAACTGAGTAGCACTCCAGTGCAGTGTTCAGGAGAGGGTAAAAGTTCAACCTTCTTCAAATCATCAGCTTTTAGCCCCAGTAAAGCTGGCCCCTCACCAGCTGTGTTGAATCCCAGTGAGGTAAGTTGCCATTAATGGGATTAATGATGAGGGCCACCTGTTTTGACTGTAAGACCAGGTGACTCTTTGTGTCAAAAGATGTAAAGTTCGAACTATTGGAAGGATTACGTTGCCCAATGCTTTTGCTGAGGCTTGGCAGGGAGAACCCTGCCACCGCATCAGGCTGCCAAGCGGTCAGCCCAGGTCACCCACTGGTAGTCCAGGAAACTAAGTAGTTATTATTTTATCAAGCTGGAGCTGAATGCTCGCTGTAGCTTCTGCGACCAAGAAACATTGCTGAGCCAAAAGTTCTGTAAGGGTGGGCTCATTTAAGGCTTGGTTGGGGGCCGTAGTTTTAGATAAGCCTTTGTTCTCAATTCGGGGGGGTGATGCCCTCAACCGTCAGAAGATCGTGACAACCGGCAGCAGCCAGACAAAAGGGAGCAGGAATTTTCAAACCGAGAGGCCGAGCTAAAACAAAGTCCTCAATCTTGGATTGCTTCAGAGAAGGTTGAGGAACCGGGTCAGTGAGAGATCTGCTCCTTTTCCTTGTCTTCATTATATTAAGTAGCACAATAAAGGAGGAGCTGTGTAATATAGCATAGAGTCTAGTCACTGAAACAAGTCCTTAATCCAGAGGAAAAGGAATCGGGAGTGGAGAAGAAATGAGCCCTAATGCAAACAGTGGCAGAGCTCATCACAAGTATACCAAGGATCCTGCCCTCCTGACAGAGCAGGGAACATGAGTAAATAAAAATGATAAAATGATAAAAATAGTGGATAAAAATAGAATAAATTAGATAAGAGAAATCACATCAAAGCTAGGCATTGCTAGACTTCCAGCTGAAGGAGTAAGATGTGTAGAACAACAACAAAGAAGCAGCAGCAAGGCCCTCCTATAGCTAAGGCCCAGCTCAGGCTTTTTTTTTTATAAATTCAGCTAAACCATAGCTGAAATATAACTAAAAGTGGATTAGTAATCACACTGCAAAAATTTCAAAAATGTAAAGGGTTTAAAAATAAATAAAAATTTGAAGACTAAGATATGATAGAAAAATAGCCTTAAAAGCAGGTAATAATTAGAATAGACTAATTTAATCTTAGTTAAGCAGAGAGCCTACTTGCCTGCTGCTTTCCAGGGAAGCTTCCTTCCAGGTGGTGCCAGATTATAATAATGAAAATCCAGGGAAAAAAAGGAAAAGGAAAATATTACCAAAAGTATTTTATCAAATGGCGGAAGAATTAGGATTAAAAGACATATGGAGAGAAAGAAATCCAGACAAAAAACAATATACCTATTATTCAGCACCACACACATCATGGTCAAGATTGGATATGTTATGGACAAATATGGAAATTGAGCGTAATATAAAAGAAATAGAAATTGAAACTAACACATGGGCCGACCATAATCCCATTAAAATAACATGGAAAGGATTGAAAAAGAACAGAAGATGGATGCTAAATAAGGAGATCCTAAAAGAAAAAGAATGTGTCAAGATGATGGAAAAAGAATTGGAGTTCTTTCTGAAGGAAAATAAAAAACAACAAACATCAATTTCAAACCTATGGCACACGACTAAAGCATACATCAGGGGCTTAGCAATTTCATATAATACACGTAGACACAAGGGAATAAAAGGAGAACAATAAACTACTAGATACCCTTAAGGAGTTAGAAAAAACATTAGAAAAAACACCACATAATAAGACAGCAAATACGGAAAGGATAATGATTAGACACAAATTGAATATGTTAGCACAAGATGAATGGTTACAGGACGTGAAAATGATAAAACAGAATTATTTTGAGCACACGAACAAGCCGGGAAGGTGGCTAGCCTATAGACTTAAGAAAGAAAAGGAAAAAAGATCAATCCAACAATTGAAGGATGCTGATGGTACGTTATAACATCAAATTGAAAAGAAAAAACATATTGTTAAAAGTTTTTTTGAGGAATTATATAGTAGAGAAGACATACCAGAGGAAAATATCCAACATTATTTAGAAGTGAAAGGGCTACCCGCGATCCTGGAAGAGAATAAATAAGAGATAAACAGGGAAATAACACTAAAAGAACTCCAAGAAGCAATCCTGAAACAGAAAAACAATAAGACACCGGGACCGGATGGTCTCCCAGGGGAACTGTATAAAATGCTCCAAGAAAAATTAGAAGTGCAATTGTTAGAACTCTACAATGAGGTACTGACAACAGTGAAGTTACCCAAGTCATGGGGGGAGACATACATAACATTGATCCCAAAAGAAGATTTGGACCATCAATTCAAAATGATAGGCCCATATCCCTTTTAAATGTTGACTATAAAATATTTATGTCCATAATGGCAGAAAGATTGAAAAAAACCCTGAACCAGATCATTCATAGCAACCAAAATGGATTCTTAACGAATAGACAAATCAAAAATAATACCAGAATGGTAATGAATATAATAGAATACTATGATGCAAACCCAGGAAAACAATTGGCAATGGTCTTCCTCGATGCGCAAAAGGCATTCGACAATGTTAATTGGCAGTTTATAATACAATTAAAAAGCATGCAATTTGGCAATAAATTTATCAAACTGATTTCGACAATTTATACGACACAGATGGCCAGTGTAATACTGATTGGTGATAGAACGGAAACGTTTAAGATCAACAAGGGAGTAAGACAGGGATGCCCACTGTCACCCCTTCTCTTCACCGTTACCTTAGTAAACTTACTGGAAAACATTAGGAAAAATGAAGAAATCAAAGGGGCTTTAATCAAAAAGGAGCATTATAAGGTACAGGCATTTGCCAATGATATAGTATTTTTTCTGGAAGATCCAGAGGATACGGGAGTAAAATTAATAAAGGAAATAGAGGAATTTGGCAAGGTCACAGGCTTTAAGATAAATAAAAACAAAATTATTGACTACAAATTTAAAAGATAAGCAAAAAAAAAGAATTAGAAGGAAAATTGGGAATGCAAAGTGTGAAAAAGGTAAAATATTTAGGCATTTGGTTTAACAGCAAGATGCTCTTCAATCAAAAATAATTACGACAAATTAATAATACAAATTAAAAAAGAATTTAAAATGTGGGGGAAATTACAGCTATCATTACTGGGAAAAATCACGGCAATTAAAATGTCTACTTTACCAAAAATACTATATCTTTTTCAAACTGTACCAAATAAGATTGGATAAAACCTTTTTTAAAGAATTAGATCGAATAATAAGTAAATTTGGGATGGGAAAAAAGCCAGGATAAAAATGAAACTATTACAGGACAGAAGAGAAAGGGGTGGCTTTGGACTCCCTGACTGGGAAATGTATTACCAGGCTGCGGCTATGGTATGGATTAAAGATTGGATCAACCTGGGAAATAGAATAGTATTGTTGATAGGGGGTCATGACTTGCAGAGAGGGTGGCATAGTTTTCTATGGGATGGGAAATGTAAACAGCAAGCATATTTTCAGAGACACATGATTCATTAATTCGGACATGGAACAAGATTAAAAAGAACCATTATACTAAAATACCAGACTGGTTGTCAACTATGGAAGCACAAATCTACCCAAACGCAATGGATCTGGGGAAAAAGAGGACTTATAAAGACTTATTAGACACACAAGGAAGATTAAAAACGAGACAAGAATTACAGCAACAAAATATAAAGATAGATTGGTGGTCATACATGCAAATTCAGGCAAGATACAAAAAGGACAAAGAACAATTTGGTTTCTGCATGGAAAAGAATCAATTAGATAAAATTCTACAAGAAATGGAAAAGAAAGTGATTTCAAGAATATATAACTTTCTACTAGATTTTAAAATGGAAGAGGAGGTGGTCAAAGACACAATGGTGGTATGGGTGAAAAACGTTGGCCATAATATAGACCTGGAAAATTGGGAGAGAATGTGGGGATTAAATTATAAATTAATTACATCTACAGCATACAGGGAAAATCAATATAAAATATTCTACAGATGGCACCTTCCTCCTGCTAGACTGGCAAAAATGTTTTAACTCAGACCCAAATTGTTGGAAATGTGGAAAAGAAAAAGGCACTTATTTTCATACCTGGTGGACATGCCAGGAGGTGAAAAAACATTGGAATACAATTAGACAATGGCTTAGAAGAAATCACGAATGAGAAAATTGAATCCGGAAACTTTTTTATTAGGTATAACACAAAAATGCAATAAAATATCATGTTGCACATATTAACAGCTGCAAGGATTTTGTACGCACAACTCTGGAAAGAAAAAGGGGTTCCACCAGAAGGCATGGTTATAAAAAAAAATAATAGATTGTATAGAGATGGACAGGCTAACGATGAAAATAAAAGACAGAGAAGATTCAATTTATTATAGGGCCTGGGATGCCTGGGATGAGTGGTTTAGAAATAATAAAAAAATAAAATGGCAATTAGGAAAAGAATGAGGGAATATGTAAATATACCATGGAGAAGATTGAGATGTAAGGATAAAAGATATTGATTTATAGCAAGAGTAAGATGTAATGGTAAAGGAATAAGTAAATACATATACTGAAAAATGTAAGGAGACACAAAAGATGTCTTGATGTTGATAACAATGTATAAAGTTTTATGTTTTTTAAAATTTGAAAAATTAATAAAATTTATTTAAAAATAAAATATCTGGATATCTCTTCTCAGTCATCCAGGTCGTGGTTGTTCCAAAGGTGCTTTTTCAAGAACTGGGCTTTCTTGTTTTTTCTTTGAAGAGGTTTTGCTCCTCAATCTGAGAAGCTTCTTCAGTTCTGGCTAACAATTCAGTTTTTTGTTTAAAGAAGTTTTGCTGCTTATCTGAGAAGCTTCTTCCATTCTGGCTAACAGTTCGGTTCAATTTTTTTCTTTGAAGAGGTTTTGCTTCTTATCCAAGAAGCTTCTTCGGTTCTGGCTAACAGTTCGGGTTTTTTCTTTGAAGAGGTTTTGCTCCTCAATCCGAGAAGCTTCTTCCGTTCTGGCTAACAGTTCAGTTTTTTCTTTGAAAAGGTTTTGCTTCTTATCCAAGAAGCTTCTTCTCTTCTGGCTGAAAGTTCAGTTCTTCAGTCAGAACTGAAGGAAGCTTCTTGGATGAGAAGGGAAACATTTTCCAAGGGAAAAAAAATCAATACTCTGCAGAAAACTGGTCATTTGTATTAGAGAGCCATTGAGGCTGCTTGGAGATTTTTTTCTGTGTCCTCGGGGTCACCGGAGTAGTGCACATGGGTGTGGACCCTTCTTGGAACTGCTGAAAGGACTCTGTTGTAGCCTGGACATTTTGATTCTCACCACCCTCTGGAGCAGCAAATGATGGTTATCAGAACCCTACATCACCGAACTGAAGGCCTGCCTACCAGTTCCTCAGACAATATGGCCACCATTGAGCTAGCTGGGAGATGAAGTCCATCCACCCATAGAGAGGCTGCACTGGAGTTCATCACAGTGTGATGGAACGTGGTCTGGATTCCCAGGAGGGAGGGACCGAGACGCAGGGAAATGTAGATCAGTTTCTTTGGGAGGAAGAAGGTCAAGGAAGCTTCTCCATCGAAGTTCTCCATCAACCGACCAACCCCCCTATGCCCGCCCAGTGAATATCCACCCCCGAGGTCATTATTTTAACGGTCAGCATGTTCATCGCTCTGCTGATAGCCGCCCACAACTTGTGATAGTTCAGTGTCTGACATCATCAGGGCTCGTTGTCCATCTCCATTGGCAATTCTGAACCCCGGGTCGGTTGGCTAGCAGGTACTTCCTAACGCGGTAGAATATTCAGACGCAGTGGAACGCTCGGTGTCACGGCTCCAGCATGCCATGGGGACGTGACAGCTGGACTAAACCTCCAAAGTCCCTTATAGCTCTATCCCAATTGACGATTCCACATTTTGGACAGGTTTGAAAGTGGGGGGTTGGTATCCAAGAGGCCATCTTTGTCAAAATTGAACAGTCCTGTCTGAAACAGTGTGGGGTGTGTGTGTGAACACCACAACATACATCTCCAGCCTACAACACAACCCTTTCAGCAGTTCCAAGAAGCCTCCCATTTGCACTTACTCGGAGGACCCAAGGACTCAGAGAAACTGCCAAGCAGACTCAACAGCTCTCTAAAAAGAATGCAAATGACCAGCCGTCGACAAAGAGTATAAATCCTTGCATTCTCCTTTATCCAGATCAGAGCTTGGGAGTTTCCCCCCCCCCCTTGAAGAGGTTTCCCTTCTCATTCCGAGAAGCTTCTTCACTTCTGACTGAAGAATTGAACTGTTTGCGAGAATGGAGGAAGCTTCTCGGATGAGAAGCGAAACCTCTTCATTGAAAAAAACAACAACCAAGAAAGACCAGTTGCCTCTTGAAAAAAGCATCTTTCTGGACGACGACCTGGATGACTGAGACCCCCCCCCCCATAGACTGTGATTAGAGGTAGTCCTAGACTTAACGCCAGTTCATTTAGTGATGTTTTGAAGTTATAATGGCACTGAAACATGGAAATAAGTTCACTGAGCAAATGTTTTACTTAGCCATGAAAAAGGTGGGCTCAATTGGAGTCATAAGTCGAGGACTA
>NW_020769793.1:28461-53272 GCF_900518735.1 Pseudonaja textilis | reverse complement strand
GGCATTCAGCTTTGTTTGGGTATTTTCCCACATCATTGTAGTTGTGCTTTTAAAGTTGTAGCAACGTTTCGGCAGAATCTCATCTGCCATCATCAGGCTTCTGTATAATGTTCATCTGTGAGTCAGGCTTTTACACTGGTTTCAGATTTAAATTTGGAGCAGCCTATTGCTGTGCCAGAATGGTTTTTTCTTCACCCTGATTGGTTGGGAGTCTTGGTCTGTGTTTATTGGTCTTGGAGTTTGCTGTGTTCTGCTTGATTGGTGTTTCTAATATCTTCTGTCTGTTTTTTGGCTCTTTTTGTATTTTGATTGGCTGGCAACATTGTGTTACTTTATTGGCGGCCTTTAGTGCAGCTTGGCTCCGGGTAAATGGACGGCTATCATTAGTTAGGAAGCTAAGTTTCATCTGGGTGCCTGGTTGGGGTGTGTTTGAGCTGGAGGTATCAGGGGGGATCTGTCTGTGCCCAGGTGTTTGCCTGGCTTGTGGTGTGGAGATTTTTTTGCTTGTGAGTGCAGGCTTCCAAATGATTGACAGTCTGGTGGAATCATCTCTTCTATTCATGCTTTCTGATCTTTTTTCAATCTCTATGGCTTCTCTGATGATTCCGTGGCTGGGGTTTTCTATAGTGGCTAGGATTTTGGTGCCATTGAAGTTGATGCTATGACCTGTGGCTTCTATGTGTTTTCTATCTATCTATCTATCTATCTATCTATCTATCTATCTATCTATCTATCTATCTATCTATCTATCTATGAAAAATAACTAAAGGGAGCCTCTAATCTAAAAAGTTAAAAAATCAAAAAGGGGAAGGAAAAAAAAAGATATATATAAAAGAAAAACCAGTCCAGTTAACAAATGCTAAGTCGCGATAGAAGTCCAGTAATAAAGAAAGTAAAAAAATAAAAAGCCAGGCCTCACTTTGACGTTTCCCTTGAAAAACTGCCGCTTATTCAGTTCTGTCAAAACTTTTACAGATTTCTTCTTATTCTTAGGGTATCCTTTCAAATCTCAGAATATTGGTAAAAAAAAAAAGTTCTCACTGACCCAACACACTTTCTCTTTCAGTGTCTTCCATTCCGGAACTGTCCCAGCTTCAGCAGCTTTAATGGCTGCCTTTCTGCCGCTGGCAAAAGGGCTTCTGCTGAATCAATCAGGGACTTTGTGATGTCCCTGAGATCCACAGGATGTGCCCTTCACTATCACCATCTCTACGGGACGGTTTAGGTCCGTTTGGACCAACCGGGGCGAATATATCGGCTGCAGTCTAAGAGCCCCAAGTTTGCAAGCCATATCGTCAAGACGTCAGCTCTTCCATTGTTAGAAGTCATGAACGAAGTTATGGCAAAGAAGAAGATACCTAAAATATGGTTAGAAGCCTATATTACACTTATTCCAAAAGAAGAGGCTGATCCATTGCAAATTAAGAACTATAGACCTATTTCTTTACTAAATGCAGACTATAAAATATTTGCTTCAATTTTGGCAGAAAGACTTAAAAAATATTTAAATAATTTTATTCATCCAGATCAAAATGGATTTCTGCCAAAGAGACAAATCAAAGACAACATGAGAGCAATTCTGGACACTTTGGAATATTACGAGGCACATCCCGAAAAGCAAATGGCTTTGATATTCTTAGATGCGCAAAAGGCATTTGATAATGTGAATTGGAGATTTATGTTACTATTATTGGAACAGATGGGTTTCACCAGAAAATTTATTAAAGCAATAGAAGCCATATACTATAAGCAAACAGCAAAGGTAATGATAGAGGGAGAATTCACAGATTCTATCAATATAAGAAAAGGTGCAAGACAAGGATGCCCAATATCACCTTTGCTATTTGTATTAACTTTGGAAGTGCTGAATAGAAATATTAGAGATGATAAAGACATAAAAGGAATGAAAATTAAAAATTGCAAGCCTTTGCGGATGATTTGGCCTTTATTTTGGAAGACCCTTTAGAAACAGCTCCAAAATTATTGGAAAAGATAGAGACTTATGGCGAGGTGGCTGGTTTGAAAATAAACAAAGACAAAACAAAGATTTTGACAAAGAATATACTACTAAGACAAAGAGAAGAACTGGCAGATCTATTGAAAATTCAAGTCATAAATAAGGTTAAGTATTTGGGGATACACTTGACACCAAGATGTAGTACATTAAAAGAGAACAATTACATTAAACTTAAACAACAGATAGCGTTAGATTTGATGAAATGGGAAAATCTACAATTGTCATTAATAGGGAGAATCTCAACAATCAAGATGAATATCCTACCCAGAATCTTATACTTGTTTCAAACAATACCAATTAGGCTTGGAAAAGGCTATTTTGAAGATTTAAATAAAATTGTGTTGAAGTATGTATGGCAAGGCAAGAAAGCAAGAATAAAGTTAAAACTTTTACAAGATGCTAGAACTAGAGGAGGATTTGGTCTGCCTAATTGGGAGTTGTACTATCAAGCTGCAAATTTGATGTGGGTTATGGAATGGATAACATTAAGAAAGACCAGATTGTTGACACTAGAAGGACATGATTTGTTGTTGGGCTGGCATGCTTTTCTATGGTATAAGGGAACTAAAATACAGGGATATTTTAGAAGATACCATAGACGGGAGTCTTTGTGGTTAAATTGGGAGAAGACTAAAAGAACTTAAATCGATGCAAAATCTAGAGGAACAAGGTATAAAGATGAATTGGTTTTCATATGTGCAAATACATTCAAGGTATGATAAAGATTTTAAAACAGAAGGATTCTATGATAAATTGACTGATTTAGATAAGATTTTGACAGGTACTGATGAAAAGGTGATTTAAAAATTTTTATGGTTATTTATTGGAAATTAAACTAGAGGAAGAACAAGTTAAAGAAACTGTGATTGCTTGGGGGAAGAATTTTGGATATGGGATTGATTTAGAGAAATGGCAAAAATTGTGGTCTCAAAATTATAAAATGACAATGTCAACAGCTTATAAAGAAAATTTGTATAAGATGTTTTACAGGTGGCACCTTTCCCCGACAAGAATAGCAAGAATGTTCAAGAATAAATCTGAAAAATGCTGGAAATGTCATCAGATACCTTGCTCATATTACCATATATGGTGGACTTGTGAGGATGCTAGAAAATATTGGACTAAAATTCGCGGTTGGAAATTCGTGGTTGGAAAAAATGATAAAGAAACATATAGATTTGAAACCAGAGATTTTTTATTGGGAATTTTACCTGATACATATAGTAAAGAATTGAAATACTTGATTGTAAATGTATTAACAGGCTAGGATTGTAAATGTATTAACAGGCTAGGCTAGGATTGTATTTGCTAAAAATTGGAAAAATGAGAAAATACCATCGCAGAAAGAAATCATTAAGAAAATATTGGAATGTGCTGAAATGAGTGGATTGACATTTGAAATTAGAGAACAAGAGGATAAACAATTTTATAAAATTTGGCACCTTTTCTATCGATGGCTAGCTAATATTACACAATAATAGAATATCTAGAATTTCAGAAAATAATGAATATATAAAGATATATTACTTTTTTTTGATATCATATCTATAAAATGTTTTTAGGATAGATCTGGTAGGATTATATGAATTGTTATAAAATAAACTAAGTAAATTATAGTTATCTCGCAAAGTATGAATGAATAAAATTATAGTCAAATGATTGTTTAATAGTGATACTAGGGTATTTAATCTTTGATTGATAATATGAGTTATTACGTGATGTAACTGTATTTGAGACTACGAAATGGATGCACAAAAAATTGGTAAACCAACCGACACACTGCTTGTACATTTATGAAAGAAAGCTGGATGTTTTTATGTTTTGTTTGTTCTGTTTGTCTTTAAAAACCAATAAAAATTTTTTTTTTAAAAAAAGATTCCGTCTTAGGCCCAGTACTCTTTAATATCTTCATTAATGACTTAGATGGGGGAATAGAAGGGGAACTTACCAAATTTTCAGATGATACTAAGCTGGCAGGAATAGGTAACCCCCCAAGAAGATAGGCTCAAGATTAGATGGATCTTGACAGTCTAGAACACTGAGCTGTATCTAACAAAATGAAATTCAATGTAGAGAAAAGTAAAGTCCTACATTTAGGCAAGAAAAAACAAAAATACACCTATAGACTGGGCAAAACCAGGTTCAATAGCAGTAACTGTGAGAGGGATTTTGGAATCCTAGTGGGCAATCGGCTAAATATGAGCCAGCAGTGTGCAGCAGCAGCCAATGCCATCCTAAATTGTATTAACAGAGGGATACAATCGAGATCAAGTGAGGTACTAATACCACTCTATAAAGCCTTAGTAAGACCACACTTAGAGTATTGCATCCAGTTTTGTTCACTACATTATAAAAAAGGTGTTGAGACTCTAGAAAAAGTACAGAGAAGATCAACCAGGATGATTAGGGGACTGGAGGCTAAAACATACAATGAACAGTTGCAGAAAATGGGGTTGGCTAGTCTAGTAAAGAGAAGGACCAGAGGAGACATGATAGAGGTCTTCCAATATTTGGGGGGCTGCCACAGAGAGGAAGGGGTCAATCTATTTTCTAAAGCACCTGTAGGCCAGACAAGGAATCATGGATGGAAACTGAACAAGGAGAGATTTAACCTGGAAATAAGGAGAAACTTTCTAACAGTGAGAACAATCAACCAATGGAACAGCTTGCCCTCGGAAGTTGTAGGAGCACCATCACTTGAGACTTTCAAGAAGAGATTGGACTGCCATTTGTCAGAAATGGTGTAGGATCTCCTACTTGGGCAGGGGGTTTAAACTAGATGACCTACAAGGTCCCTTCCAACTCTGATTATCTGTTATCTGTTATGATTCCTGATTCTTGATGAATGTTTTTTTCCTGTCTCTTGATGAATGTATATTGAGAGTATTTGCACCGACAAATTCCTTGTGTGTCCAATCACACTTGGCCAATAAAGAATTCTATTCTATTCTATTCTATTCTATTCTATTCTATTCTATTCTATTCTATTCTATTCTATTCTATTCTATTCTATTCTATTATTTCATTTTACTTCAGTTTCCTTTTACGTTAGTTTACTTTATTTTCATTTCATTTTATTATTTTATTTTTACTGTATATCAAACCTATACTATTTCTATAAATAATTCAATGTGGTAAATGTATCCAGCACACAGCTTACTCAAGTGGTAGGATTCATTTTTTACTACCAGTTGATTAGAAAGAAAATTTGATCCTGTCAACCCTTCTACCATCCTATAAGACCTAATCTCTTCCTAGCTCAACCATCCTGCCAGAACTAATGAAGTGAAATTTCTTCCTCCTCATGGAAGAAAAAAGTCCAGTTGCCTTTTAAAGAAGAATCTTTGAGGCTACCATGACTCCTTTGCCACAGAAACTGTAGCACCAGAGTTTCCAGCTGTGCCAGGGATATGGTCAAGATTCCAACTAATGAGCTCAAGCAAATCAAATATCCAAGGCTGGAATCTTCCTCAAACAGCTTCTTTATTGGATACATCATATCAGCACAGTGAAATGGAAGACCAACTCTAAATATTCCAAGGATTTCAGTATAATCAAAACAGCAAATGATCCCCTCCCCAAGTGTTACTAGTCACATTATCCAATTAAATGAATTGGTGGGCTCTTTAGGCACTACCATCCTTTTTCATCTGACATTTGTGAAGATGACCTGGGTTCCCAAGAGAAGGATCAGTGTTTTGTTTGGCAATGCATTCCAACCTCTCCTACTTCCAAACACACCTGAATAGTGTGTGGTAACTGAGAAATGAGAAATGGTTCCTGCCAGGTTCAGTTTGAAATTGACAGATATTGGTTGCATCAAATTCTGTATCTTTAATGTTACTTGGAGGGTTGTGGAAGGGAACTGATTGCATAAATTGTGTAGTGCAGCATCGACTGTGACATGGCCAGCTGCTGCTTCTGCTTTTTTGATCAGATGTCATTCTAGTGTTTTCCATTGCTCCCCCACTAAAGAATTGTAGGAGTGGAGATTAATGTCAGACAGAAAAAAGCAGGCACACACATCAAAGGTTCAAATAATCTAATTTATTGCTTAAAGTCCATGCAAAGGAATATACTCAAATAATGGTCATCCTTTTCTAAATTGCTGTTAAACTGACAAGAATCACAAACTCAATAAATTTTACATTTGAAAAAGAATGAACAAATCCAATGTTCATATACTATTATTCTGTGTTAAAAAATTTTTTAAATGCAAATCAGGTTTTTATTACATTTATGTAATGCTTTAGGAATTCAAACTATAAAAACCATGAAGTGTTTCTGCAAACATTAGACTACACTTGACCCAATATCTGAAATATCCTAAGACAATAAGAAAGCTAGATGACCAAAAATAGTTCAGTCAAATGAATGGTTAATAATTGATATTACATAAGCACAAGCTAGATTTATAAGGTGAGAATTTATATAACTTGTGAGTATTGGTAAAAAAGAAAAAAGGATAGCACAAAAGATTGTAACCAACTGACACACTGTATGTATATAATTGAAAGAGGGTTTTATGTTTTTATGTTTTGTTTGCATGTTTGTTGTAAAAAATAAAAAAAATGTTTAAAAAACATAGAGAGCTAGATGACAAAAATCAAATGTGTTGAAAAGGAGAAAAGATTAGGTTAAAGAATTTTAAGAAATGATAAAAGTTTAGATTATCAGAGTTGGAAGGGATCCTGTAGGTCATCTACTCCAACCCTCCACCTAAGCAGGAGACCCTAAACCATTTCTGATATTTACTTTACTGAAAGGAAAGAAGCATGAGCACTGATTTTGAAATCTGCAATCATAGTAAATCTTTATAATCATGAACTTCTTACACAAACCTTTCTTTGACAGAAATAAAAACTTCTATGTTCCTATCACTGCTATGTTTCCTATAGATAATAGTATTTCTAGTCATTTTTTCAGCAATTTTTTGAGCCAGAAAAATCACTGGATGCACTAATGTCTCTTTGTGAGTTTCTCCCTCTGGTTGAGGTCAGGCCGGAAAACAATGATGTGGCATTTTGGCAAAAATATGCATCCCAGTAAAGCAGCACTAGAGGCCAAGATGGAGAAGACCTCCACAGCTACCATGGCTTTTCCTTTTGTGCTCAGATAGGCTGGAAAGAAGGAGATCCACACACTGCAAAAGGCCAACATGCTGAAGGTGATGAACTTGGCTTCGTTAAAGCTGTCAGGTAATTTACGGGCAAGGAAAGCCACAATAAAACTGGCAACAGCCAAGATACCCATGTAGCCCAAGACACAGTAGAAGAAGAAAGGTGACCCCTCATTGCATTGTAAAATCATTTCTTGGAGCTCTGAGTGCATGTCCAATTCAGGGAATGGTGGAGATGTTGACAACCAAAGAATATAAATACATACTTGGAAGAGGGAACAGGAAACTACAATAGAAAAAGCCAATCTTTTCCCCACCCATTTTCTTATCTGAGATCCTGGTTTAGTGGCCATGAAGGCAACAACCACGGTGATGGTTTTGGCCAATACACTAGAAATGGCTACAGAGAAAGTGATGCCAAACATTGATTGTCGGAGAAGGCAGGTCACTTTGCCAGGTTGGCTGAGGAACAACAGAGAGGAGAGAAAGCATAACAGAAGAGAGGCAAGGAGGGTGTAGGTGAGGGACCGGTTGTTGGCTATGACAATAGGAGTGTCCCTGTGCTTAATAAAAGTTCCAAGAATCCAAGATGTCAACAAGAAGAAACAAAGAGCTGCTGTGGCTAAGCCAATTCCTAAGGTTTCTTCAAAAGATAGAAAAATTATTAGTTTCAAAATACATCCATTCTTTTCTTTATTTGGATAATGATCTTCTGAACATTCAAAACAGTCTTCCATATCTGTAAGGAAAATCAAAGATATTTTTCATCTAAGCAATCCATATTATTGAGGGGTGCTTGGTGTACTCTGAGCTTGCTTGTTTCCTTGCAGACATTTCATTACCCTAGCTAGATAACACCATCAATTCTAGGAAGGAGTGCTGTTTGCTGTCAGTTTATATTCTGGTGTCTTGCCTGTCTGTGTGGGTGGGGAAAGTCTTAGAGGTTTTTTGGCTTGGCTCTTTTTTGATGGCTCTTTGGCAGTTTCTTGACTTCCAAAGTATTGTTTACTTGATTGTTGGTCTGTGTACTAATACCACTCTATAAGACCACACCTAGAATATTGCATCCAGTTTTGTTCACCACATTACAAAAAAGGTGTTGAGACTCTAGAAAAAGTACAGAGGAACAACCAGGATGATTAGGGGATTGGGGACTAAAACAGTTGAATGGAGAACAGTTACAGGAACTGGGCTTGGCTAGTCTAGTAAAGATAAGGACCAGGGGAGACATCTTAATAGTCTTTCAACATTCAAGGGGCTGCCACAGAGAGGAAGGGGTCAAGCTATTTTCTAAAGTGCCTGTAGGCCAGACAAGAATAAGGGATGGAAACTGAACAAGGAGAGATTTAACCTGGAAATAAGGAGAAACTTTCTGAGAGTGAGAACAATTAACCAATGGAATACCTTGCCCTCAGAAGTTGTGGGAGTGCCATCACTTGAGACTTTCAAAAAGAGATTGGACTGCCATCTGTCAGAAATGGTGTAGGGTCTCCCGCTTGGGTGGAGGTTTGGACTAGATGACCTACAAAGTCCCTTCCAACTCTGATTATCTGTTATCTGGTTCATCTATGTTGATCTGGGTGCTCATTACTGGTGGAGAGCTGCTGGAGTCTTTTTGTTGTCTTTGGAGCATATTGATTGCCTTATTTGCATAGACTACAGATGTTGTTAATGTCTGTATGTTTACTGATGGCTGATTTGTCAGAGTGTCAGGCCTCTATAAATTCCCTAGTATTTTTGGACTTGGCCTGGTCTACTAATTGTCATATTTTTCCAATTGAAACTATGGTTACATCTGTCGTGAAATTAAAGAATTTTCTTCATGTCTTCTGATCATCACTTGGTGTTCATGGATGTGCTCTGCTGTCTTCTCCCTGTTTGTTCTACATAGTGGTTCTTGCACTTCTTACATTTATGTTGATATGACTGGTTTTTTCTTCTGGAGTTGCTCGGCCTTTTGATTTCCTTGGGATGTTTTGAAGGACTTTAGTTGGCTTGTATGATTCCATGCAGTTGTATAGTCTGCTGGTGGTTTTTGAGATATTCTTGATGTATGACAATGTAATTCTTTTTAGGTTTGAGTTGGTTATGCTATACATGGTTGAGTTATCAGGGAGTTTTTAATAAAATTGTGTCAGTATCCATTTTGTTGGAATGTGTTATATAGATGCTCAATTTCCTTAATCTGCTGTTCTGAGTTGCTGCAGTGTTTGGGCTCATTTTCACTGGATACCCATACAATTAACAGCAAACAACACTCCTTACTGGCATTGATAAGGTTACCTAGTTAAGGAAATAAAACATTTACAAGAAAAGAAAGAAGCTCAGAGTACCAAGGACTCCTCATTTCAACCCCAAGCTGCAAATATTCTCATTTCTTGGTATTCAATATTATTGAAAATCATCTTATTAATTTTATGCAACCAATTAATTTACTAAAATTTGCTAAGAATTCTTAGCCTACCATTTTGATTTGAAATCTTCCCCTCTGGGCATGGAACACAGTCATAGCAGCAGAACTGATCCCCCTCAATCCTTTTCTTCCAGCATCCAGGGAAACAAGGGTCATTGCAACGAGAAAGTGGAGGAATCTGGTGAGAAACATAAATGGTTTTGAAATTGGAGATATTTAAAACAGTTTTTTTTCTTTATGGAGGAAAACTATTATTTTTTTATTTTCCAAAGACTAGGTAAAACGATGTAGGAATTTTTTAAAAAGTAGAAATTAGAATGATGTAAAACTTTCCTGCTTGTAGGAAAGGGCAAAAAAATAATAACACTTTATGACAATCACATGGAAGAGAATACTGAATTTATAAGTTTCATCCACAACTTAAAATGATGTAGAAAGCACAATTATGTGGAAAAAGTCCTGTTTGAAGGGCAGGGAGAGTACACAATTTCACAGACTGACAATTTCATGGAAACATGGCCACTGTTGTGATTTCAATGGAAATTCAGATCAAATATGCAAACATGGCTTTTCTAATATCATTTTGTCAATTTAATCTTGATCAACAAACATTTGAAAAGAATATTCCACTGTTTCTTTAAAATCCAGGAATCAGATTTTGAAAAAGACTAGATTCAATATGGGATCATAATGGATTAAGGCATGGACAGTTCACTAATTCGATACTTGTTTAAAAGCTGTATTCCATGCAATCATATCTTCATCAATCCATAATTCCTTTCCTTTTGGAGCCTGTAGATCCATTTTTCCAACTCTAACTCTCTGAAAGGATCTATTAGGAAATGTGATCAAGTTGGTGATGTCGAATCCACCTGTTGCTTCCCCTTTGTCATTCAGGAACACTCTCTCCCCAGCTGAATTGTTAAAAGAAATCCCTTGAAGAAATGAATGGAGCTACTTGAAAGGGAATAGAAGAGAGATAGGGAAGAAAACAACATATCCAAGGTTCATTCACTCATTCTTCCCATTCCAATAACTATGATTAAATATGTACACTTAGAAATTTGATGATCAATATTGCATGGAAATGTACATGTCCACTCTATTATTTATTTGATATTATTTTAAGGAAATATAACAATGAACAGAAGAATGAAAATAAGCTTTTTGAATTATGTCACTTTATTCAATTAAGTTTACTAAAATACCTAATTCAAGATAGATCATATCTAATATTTACTCATTGGTACAAAGCATTTTGAGAGTCTGAGGTCTGACTAATTTCCAGATTTTAGAATTTGAGACACAAGCTTTCTTTAATAGATAAATGAGAGTTAGAGATTATTGCAAACATAAGGCTGTTTCATACTATGCATGCCACATTGAAAAGGGGCCAGCTATTTCTCTAAATATCTGATAGAGACAGAAAACTCAACTTGTGACTCATGAAAAATTTAATGAGCCACAAGGAATGTTCTTGGAGAATTGCTTATTTTTGGAAGTGATAACAAAAAGTAATATGAATTTTCATTTTATCTATTATTCTGCAAGCCATTAGGAGATTTCTCAAATAATTCCTATCCACGTGCATACCATCATTTTTATAGTTGCTTCTCAATAATCTGAATAGCAGAATAACCAAAGGCTTGAATAACAACAGAAATTGGGGGGGATTTTTTGGTATCTATTTTATACAAAATAATATAACACAGTTGGAAGAGACCTTGGAGGTTTTCTAGTAAAACAGCAGGCTCTAGAAGAAGAACATACAACATTTCAAGCAAATGGCTGTTCAATCTCTTTATAAATATTCCCTATTATGAAGCACCAAGAACTTCTAAAGGCAATTTTTTTCCCACTGATTAATTGTTATCACTGTAAACAAATTGTCCTATTTCTATGTTTTTCACATAGTAGATTACACATGCAAAATATATTAACGTTTTTCAGAATGGGTTCAAAAGATAATTCTACTTCAAGCTGCTCATTGAAAGTCCAATGCAAAAGGAATACCTGCCAAGGCTGCAGCTGTAAAAGATCGGGGGTTTTACCCATCATAGTTTTCCTCCTATTGAACATCAATATGTGTAGAGACTGCAAAGCATGAGCCACAGCATAAACAGCATTGTAGACACTGTAGCTTTGGGCTGTCATTTCCATTTCAAACACAGGTGCAGGAAGATCCTCCAACTTCATCTCCTCAGTGCATTTCTTACTATGTATTCCTTGTAATTCTGGCTTTGGAAATGAACAATCAAAGGACTGTTCCCAAACATCTTGTCGAAACCCATCTCTGTAGTCTGAAACAGGATTTATGGCCTGAAGAAATTCCCTGAAACCTACAACTGCTCTGGAATGAACAGTGAAGGAAATAGCCCCATGGTACATCGTGAGATCCGAACTGATTTGAATGCCTGACAGTGCAAAGTCAATCTTTGCAGTCATGATCCACACCTTTCTTAATAATTCACTTTTCTTGTTTTCAGGGTCTACCAGAAATGTTGCAAATCTTAGCCACATAATTGTCCAGGATTCTCCATAGGCCAGAAATACATTGGATTTGCTATAGAACATATTAATAGAAATTATTGAGAATTTTTGATACAATTCTAGGAAACCTTCCAAGTGGATTTTTTGATCAAGCCTTTCTATAAATGATAAACATATTCCATTCTCAGAAAGTAAGGGCTCAATTTTCTGTAGGAATTTGTCTCCATTGTTGTTATCAACAGAAAATATGCCAATCCACGTCCACCTGAAATGACGAAGCAATTGGATAATCCCAATGTATTGATGGTCCTCTTTGGGAACCATGAAATAAAGTGAAGAGAGCTTACTGGTCTGAAATTCCTCTTGGGCTAATGAGCCGTATGTCAGCTAAAAGAAAGTCCAGTAGCATTCTTTAGAGTCTTTAGATTAAATTTAATTTTCCTATCTTGTTTTCATACAAAATATATCCAAGGGAGATTCCCCCCCCCCCACACACACATTCTTTAAAGTATATAGAAACAATTTTTTGGAAATATTTCAAACATAGATACTAGATCAATTGTTTTAATAGAAGCAGTTCAAATCTTCCCTCAGGAATGGAATGTCCCCTGATACTCGCTTCCTGTAACTGGCATTGTAACTTCAGAAAAGAATACCAAGCAGGAGACCTTAAGCCATGCACAACATCTTAATATCTAAACCTAATCATTAATGCCTATTCATTATAGCATAACAACAATAAGATTAAGAATTTTCATCTCAACCCCTTCAGAACTTACTTGTGGAATCTTGAAAAATCCTGTAATTTCAGCTACATAAAATGATGTGACAAAATCCAGTCCCCCAATGATAGCCATGAGATTCTTCTGGATATCACATTTGTAGTTAGGGACAAATTCCTGGGATTTGAAAAGGAGGTCCAGAATGGTGCGATAGGTCATCCTTGGGTTGTAGTAACTGTCATAAATGTGGAACCCAAGAGTGACATTGGGTAAGATCTGGGAATCCTCATTGATCTCCTTCACAGCAAAAGCCAAAGCAAGGATGTGCTGGTAGAATTTAATTATTAGACTGCAAATGATTTAAATACCACAGTTGAAAAAGGAAGTTGATCATTCTCAATAGATGACATAATTTCTGTATGAATATCAAGCATTTCTTTCTCTGATGAAAGAAGGAAACTAATAGATTTTCTAAAATGGTGAATAATTTCAACTATTTCCAATTTTTCTTTTTCTATGGTATTTGCATAATTTGCAACAAATAACTGCTACAAGAAATATAGTGCATTTTTCATGATAGAAAATGTATTTTTTAACATTTTTTCACCAAATACAATATGAACAATTCTAGAATGTATCAGTCATTTATGTGTTTTTTATAACATTAGTGATACATATTTTTTTAAAAAATATATTACAAATGTTGTTCAAAAGGTGTTTTGCACTAAAGTTACATACATTATATGACAAACTTTACCATAAGGTAAAGAAAATTATTTATGCTTCCATAACTAGAAATGTTTGTAGGACAGAGTGAGTTAGAGTAGATATAAAACCTACATTTATGCTGAACTCCTTTTACTCTCATAAGCAATTTTGGGAAAACTAATTAAGATTAGAAAAAGAAAACCTTACTTTGGTACATCATAAGAGGTTATACTAGGATATTCCTTAAAATGTATTTCAAAAATGTTGTAAATTATGCGGGACACCATCCCACCAATGATGAGGTCCCCAGGTTGGTACCACTCATGTGGAACAAGGAAAGTATCACTTGCAGGGCAGCTCAGAGTCACTATTTTCTTCACCAGAAAAATCAGGAGGAGAAACATCTTCACTTTGTAAAACGTATCCTATTTTAGAGGAAATATTGTATTATTCCAATTGTTATCCAGTGATTAATTTAAGGTTTATATCTGAGTGTGCACTAGTCAGACAATTCACTACTGGGTATTTGGAGATCCAGGAGACTGAAAATTTATTTCTTTAATGGCATCAGGGTTTGAACAGATATTCTGCCAGTGGAGAACAGAGGCAGGGAACAAATTGCCCTGACTCTGACACACACCCATCATTATCCTTGTGCCAATCCCTTGGGGTTCAAGATACATTGATTGTTGTTGAACTGAAATAATCTTCTCTGCAGTCTTGAAGGTTTTTACCTAGTGGAGAAAATATGGTGATTCCTGTAGGAGATGATTACTTTGTTTTTGGTAGAGAATAAGTGGCCAATGTTTTTAAATTACTAAAAAAAATGCACAGAGGGGAATTTCCAATACAAAATACACAGGTTATTTGAAGATCTATCTCTTCCTGATAAGATCCGTGGGATCCAGTAGAGCAGGGAGGCAGGGAATCTTGTGGGTATTCTTCCTTAATTAAGGACATCTGGTGGAACCCAGAGGAAATGTCTTCTTTGTAATGTCTCCCTCCCTCTAGAACATCATCCACATGGAGATTAGATTGGTTCCCATTTTGACACTCTTTTGCAGGGGTATCAAACTCAATTTCATTGAGGGCCTCATCAGGGTTGTGTTTGACCTTGGGTTTTTATTTTATTTTTGAGCAGCTCAGAGACACAGAAAGTGATTGGGTGGTCATAGACATTCTCTTAAATGAATAAATAAAACTTCTTCCAAGTATGTCATAAGGTTTATTCCAGGATGTTCATTAAATTTCAGTTTATAAAACTGGTGAAGTATGTGCCACCCATAATGAAAACAGAGAAAGCATCACTTGCAGAGTAACCAGTTTCTGTCTAAATTAGAGTTACACTTTCATACCAAAGCTAGAAGAAATGACCTCGGAGAGCGCAGACTGTAGTTAAGAAAGTTTAGTTAAGCTGATTGGTCTATGGTTTCCTGGGTCTGTTCCCCCACCTTTAAAAAAAAAAAAAATGGGAGCCACATCTGCTTTTTTCCAATCCTCTGGTAGTTCTCCAATGCTTCAAGATTTTGTAAAGATATGATACAATGGCTCTGAATAACATCTACCAGCTCTCTTAGAACTCTGGGATATAAATCCAACAGGTCCAGCGAATTTACATTCAAGAAAGTCAGATAGGTGTTCTCTTACCATTTTCTTGCTTATTTTAATTCCTATTTCTAGTCTGTCTTTTACAGTTATGTTTTTAGTATGTTACAAAGCTTTGTTCATCTTGAGTTTTTGCTTTCCTTATTTCATCTTTGCAGATTTGTGCTATCTGCTGATATTCTGCCTAAGTTATGTGTCCTTCTTTCCATTTTTTGTTCTTATCCTTTTTTAAAAAAAACCAAATTTTATTAACTTTACAGAACACAGAGACAATCAAGGCATAATAACATAAAAGATCTTTCTGGAAAAACCAGTAGGACATACAAAATATTTCCAAATTGTAATATGTATACTTACGTTATCTGCTCAACTTCATATCTTATCCCAATTTCTCCTTTTCATTCTATTATCCAGATTATATTTCTTACTAATTAAAAATTTTTGCCTTTCAAAAAACAATACACAAAGATACAAGACATAAAACATAAAAAACATCATTTCTGAAAGCTGCTTAATCCCGGGTTAAAACTCTTCGCACAGACGCAAATTCAAAAATCATATTTACTTTATATATCATTCCATATCTTATTATCATTTTCAAGTTTCTATATAGCTTCTTCCCTCTTTTATCTTTCTTAGTTTTATTTTATTTATCTTATCTCAATACAATTCATAATACTTATCATTCTTTGTCTGTTCTTTTCCAGTTATCCATCCATCTTTTCTCTTTAAATATACTCCTGTACACTGATTGGAGTAACGCCTTTGACTCTTTCCCCTAACTTAACAATGCTTAATATAACACTTACATTATATTGGGATTCTGATTAGTACATTCTAAAATTACACAATAAATTTTATAAGAAAAGCAAGTACACTACAATTGCAAAATAAAAGCATATAACCCACCATAGATACCATTAAAAAGCTAATCATATATATTAATACACATTTTACTCTAAATACACCCACAAAAACACACTCTTATGTACCTTCCAGAATTCCTTTTTCAATTAAATTTACCCATTGTCTCTAAATAGATTTTGTTTCTTTAAGTCTTGCTTCCCACCATTAAGGCTTTTCATCCCCTCCTTTCTCTCTTGTTTATTTTTCTCCTTGCATTTTTTACCCAATTGTCTCTCCTCCTCCCTTTTCTTCTTCTGCTTACCCCCTTTCTGTTGTTTTCTAACCTTGTATCCAACTTTCATCTCATTTTTCTCTTTTTGGATTGTTTTCTCAAACCTTAAAATCCCCTTTTTCTTTTCCTCTTCCTCCTCCCCAAAGAAAACCCATTGTTCATCCAAGATGGCTTCTTCTTCTTCTTTATTCCAGTCATCCTGCTGCATAGTCAGTTTTTCATAAGTGCATACCACCATTTCTAAAAATTGAAAAAGAGTGCCCAAAGTATCTTTTCCATCTTGCTCTTCTTTTTTATATTTTTTATATTTTTTATATTGAATTTTTAGTTCATCCAGAAGCAATGCCATCATGAAGAGAAAAAACTTCTTCAAAAACAACCACCCAAGTATTTTTAATCAAGAATAATTCCAGAAAATTCCAAAGTCACTAGGAGATCCAAATAAACTATTTCTTTTAATACTTTTTTTTCCTTCTTCTCTTTCTCTTTCTGGGGTTACTGATTGATCAAAAAGTTCCCATTGAAGTATATCTTTCTTTAAAGTTCTAGGCAGTCTCTTCCTTTTTCAAGCTCTGCTCCAAAAATTTTTTTTTCCTCTCCCCCCATTTACAACAGCAATTTCCCTTTAAACGCTCAGAAATCCATACCTCAAATACAGGTTTTCCAATTTCTGAAGTTGTTAAATCCAAAGTCCAAAATCCTTTATCTCATAACTTTCAAGTTGGATTACCTTCGGTGCCCAAATATATTTTCCAAGTCTCCGTCTGCTATTTCTATGGGGTGGGAGAGTGAATTAAAAAAAGTTTTACCTTGACAGCTTTCTCTGCCACTTTTCTCTTCTTAGGGATACAATGTATCTTTCAGGCAATTCAAGCAATTCCATTCTAGGGTTTTAAAGGTTGTTATTTTCCCGGCTCAGCCAACACTTTCACTTCTGATTCTTCTTTCTCCTTCTTCCTCCAGCACAATCTTTTCCAGCTGCCGGCTTCTTTGTGGTGGCCATTGCTGACTGCCGCTCCACCGCCTTGAGAAAAGGAGATTAAGCTGGGTGAGGAGGGGGTCTGCGGCACCCCCAAACCCCTTCCCAGATCCTCCCTATCTTTGGCTGCCTCTACAGGGCAGCCTTATCCTCCAGACCCATCAGGATCGGAGGCACCAAGATGGCTAGCGCAACAGGGATCGTGCACAATCGCGAATCCCTTCCACCACCAAAGCCTGGCAAACCAGAAGCGCTTTTGTTCTTATCCTTTTTGTCTTTCAGTTTATCAGATAGATATTTATGCAACCATGCTGGTTTCTTCTTGGATTTCTTATTTTTCTTTTTTAGTTGTATTGTGAGGGACTAGGCTTTTATGATCATATTTTTTCAGTATTTCCCATGTTTCTTGAGTTGTTTTCTCCTTTAGGCTATTTATCCATGAAAAGTTTGCTTATGCTCTCTCTGAGTTTGTTAAAATCAGGTCTTTTAAACTTTAAGACACTGGTTGGATTGTACTCTATTGCTTGTATTTGCATTATATTGAAGTCTAGTATGATGGTGTCACTCTCACCCAAGGTTCCATCAACTTCAACTCCCTCTACCAATTCTTTCTCTATTAGTAAAAATTATATCCAGTATGGTTTTTCCTCTAGTTCTCTAATCTACCTTTTGAATGACAAAGGGATCAGCTAACATGGTTTGGAGTCTCTTCAAGTTCTCACTTGCTACATTACATTCTAAAGGTCATGAAGATTGCCACACCCCTACCTCATTTTTTTATCTAATGATATTGGAATTGTTTGAAATAAGTATAAGATTTTGGGTAGGACATTCATCTTAATCATTGCTATTCTGCCTAATAATGAAATTTGCATTTTATTCCAGTTTTCCTAATCCTTTCCAATTTTTTGTAATAATTTAGTAAAGTTGTCCTCCCTCAAAGTTAATGTTCTAGGTCTTAATCAAATGCCTAGATATTTAATCTTGTTCACAATTTGTAATCCCATCATTTCTAGGGTTTTTTGTTTGTTTACTGTTTGTTAAGTTTTTAACTAGCATTTTGGGTTTTTCCTTATTATTTTTTAATCCTGCCAATTTGCCAAAAGCATCTATTTCATTTAATAGGGTTAATAGGTTAATAATAGGTTAATAGGTCCTGAATCTATTGATTCTTCTATGACAAATACCATGTCATCAGTGAAAGCTTGTAATTTATACTCCTGACTTTTAATTTTTGTTCCCTTCATTTCTTTATTCGATCTAATTCTGTCCAATAATGTTTCTAGGATTGTTATAAAAAGCAGGGGTGATATCAGGCATCCCTGTCTGACACTCTTCTTTATCTTGAATGGTTTGGAAGCTTCTCCATTTATCAAAATTCTAAAATTCTAATATATCTATTATTGTTCTCATGTTATACCTAATATGCCTCATGGGAAGGAATCCATTTTGATCAGGGTGGATTTTGTAGTTGAGTGCTTTCTTTAATCTTTCTGCCATTACAGTCATATAGATTTTATAGTCTGAATTTAGAAGGGATATTGGTATATAACTCTTTATTTGATTGGCATCTGCACCCTCTTTGGGGATCAGTTTTACATAAGCTTCCTTCCATGATTCTGGAATTTTAGCTTCCAGTAATACCCTCATTGCAAATCTCTAGCAACACATTTTCTAATATTTCTCCTATCTCTTTGCATAACTCACTTGGAAATCCATCTGGGCCTGGTGCTTTATTGCTTTTTTGTTTTTTGATCACCTCTTTTAATTCACTTAGGGTTATTTCTTTATTTAGTAACTTCTTTTTATCCCCGGTAGTGGGTCTAAAACATCTTCTTTCAAATATTCTTCTATTTTATTTAGATCGACTGTATCTTGTTTATATAAGTTCTCAAAATATTCCCTTATAATTACCTTCTTTTTTTCCAAATCAGTCTCTATTATTTCATTTTTGTCCTCTAATTGGTATATTGTTCTTTTTTGGTTTTCTTTTTTCAGTTTGTATGCTAGCCACCTACCAGGTTTATTTGCAAGTTCAAAATAATTTTGTTTTGTAGATTGTAACTTTCTAATTAGTTCATCCTGATCTCAGATGTTCATTTCATGCTTAGCTAATGCAGCTCATTTCTAATTAGCTCATCTCCCGGGGTTTCCATTCGTCTGTTTTCCAAAACTTCTATTTTTTTTATTAAGGTATTTTGTTTTTCCCATCTTTTTCTATTTACTGTATATGCTATAGATAGTCCCCTTAAATATGCCTTTGCTGTGTCCCAGAGATTCTGCAATGAGGCATCCTGTTTTTTTTTTATTGAATTTAAAGAAACCAATTAATTCTTCCCTAATTTTTTGGATGTAGCTTTTTTCTTTCAGTAATTGCAAATTAAGTGTCCATCTGCTTTTCTTGTGGGTTCAATCTTTCCAAGTTATCTGTAGCAGATTGTGGTCTGCCCGGACATTAGTTAAAATCTTTATATCCTGAATCTCCTTAAATAAATCACTGTTTACCCATCCCATATCTAATCTAGACCATGATTTATGCGGGTTGGAGTAGAAAGTGAACTGAGTCACCCCTGGGTTCAACTTCCTCCACATATCCACTAATTCTAATTCTTTGGCCATCTCAAAAAATATCTTGGGCAATGTATTTCAGTTTTTTTGATGTTTATGTTCACAAGCATAGTCTTGATTATCTTTTGTAATTCCATTGTAATCTCCAAATATACAAATTCTTGGGTTGCCAATTTCTATCAATTTCTCATATGGGATTTTATAAAATTCATTCTGATTTTTATTAGGGGTGTATATCCCCACTAATAGTGTGTTTTTATTTTGTATGACCACCTCTACCATTAATATTATCCCCATTGTATTGTTATAGATCAATTTTGAAGTTATTTCCTCTTTAATGTATAGTACGACTGCTCTTTTTTTTCTTCTGCCAATGTTGTATATATTTTCCCCAATTTTTTTTATTTTGTAGGTATCTCTGATCATGTATTTTAATATGAACCTC
Organism: Pseudonaja textilis; assembly: GCF_900518735.1. Next base: position 33,068 of record NW_020769793.1, on the reverse strand, counting down.
TATCTCCACAATTTTTTCTTTGTTTGTTTGCTAAAAAAAAAAAATTCTAAAAATTTAAATATTTTCTGTGTTCTGAACTGTCAGTTTACAATAATTTATGTCTTCTTGACCTTTTGTTCTCTGTACTGAAAAATTCTTCACCACCTTCCCTGTTTTAGGTGTCTGTCACTTTTTCTGTGTTTCTTAATTTTTACTATTAAAATAAGTAAACTGTGTTTTTCAAATCTTTAGTTGAAAAAAGACATTTTAAATTTTATAAAAAGTAAAAAAAATATTAAAATTGAACAAATTGAAAAGGGACTTTAAATTATCTGATGACAGGTTGCTCCAGAAATAGATGTATGGGTAGAGTTAAACTTATATAAGATTTATATCAGTTTCCTATAGAAAGCAGTATTTCTTTTTTTCAACCCTTCTGCTGAACAAGAAAGACCAAATGGGGTACTAATTTCTCTTTGTGAGCTTCACCCTGTGGTTGAGGTCAGGCTGGAAAACAACCATGTAGCATTTTGGCAGGAATATGCATCCCAGTAATACAGCACTGGATGACAAGATAGAGAAGACCTCCACAGCTACCATGGCTTTTCCTTTTGTGCTCAGATAGGCTGGAAAGAAGGAGATCCACACACTGCAAAAGGCCAACATGCTGAAGGTGATTAACTTGGCTTCATTAAAGCTGTCAGCTGTAATTTGCGGGCAAAAAAAGCCACAACAAAGCTGGCGATGGCCAAGATACCAATATAGCCCATTGCGCTGTAAAATCATTTCTTGGAGCTCTGAGTGCATGTCCAATTCAGGGAATGGTGGAGATATTGACAACCAAAGAATACAAAGACACACTTGGAAGAGAGAGAAGGAAAGAACAGTACAGAAAGCCAATCTATTCCCAACCCATTTCCTCATTTGAGATCCTGGTTTAGTGGTCATGAAGGCAACAATTATGGTGATGGTTTTGGCCAGTATACTAGAAATGGTTACAGAGAAGGTGATGCCAAACATTGATTGTCAGAGAAGGCAAGTCATTTTGCCAGGCTAGCAGAGGAAGAGCAAAGAGGAGAGAAAACAGAGCAGAAGAGAGACAAGGAGGTTGTTGGTTATAGACTGATAGTTGGCTTTGACAATAGGTGTATTCCTGTACTTAATAAATGTTGCAAATACCCATGATGTCAAGAAGAAGAAACCAAGCACTGCTGAGGCTAAACCAATTCCTAAGGTTTCTTCAAAAATTAGAAAAATCAGTGATTTCAGGATACATCCTTTCTTTTCTTTATTTGGATAATGATCTTCTGAACATTCAAAACAATCTTCCACATCTGGAAAGAAAATCAAGGATATTTTTTCATCCTGGCATTCCATATTATTGATGACTGCTTGCTGCTCTCTCAGCTTGCTTGTTGCCTTGCAGATGTTTCATTACCCTAGCTAGCTAACATGACTGGGGTGTTACTTACTTAATTGTTGGTCTGATTAACCTTGGAGTTAATCTATGCTAGTCTGGGTGCTGATTACTGGTGGAGATCTGCTGTAGTCTTTTTGTTCTCCTTTGGGCTGGTTGATTGTCTCTTTTGAACAGTATATAAATGTTGTTCATGTCTGTGTGTCTACTGCTGGCCAATTTGTCAGAGTGCCAAGCTTTTAGAAATTCTATGAGGTTTTTGGACCTCGCTTGGAATAGCATGATCATATTTTCTCAATTGAAACTATGGTTGTGTCTATACGTTGTGAAATGTGAAGAGTTTTCATCATGTCTTTTGACTGCTGGCTTATGTTTAGGGATGCATTCTGTCAATTTTCTTCCTGTTCATCCTACATAGTGGTTGTTCCAATCCTTATATTGTATGATGTAGGTGACTACTGTTTTTTTCTTCTAGGACTACTGGGTCCTTTGGTTTGTTTAGGATGTTTTGTAAGGTTGCAGTTGGATTCTGAGCCTTACTGATTCCATGCAGTTGTGCAATTTGTTGGTGGCTTTTGAGATATTCTTGATGTATGGCAGTGCAATTATTTTAAGGGTTTGTGTTGATTGTGTTTTCGATGGTTGAGTTATCAGGGACATTTTGATAAAGTTGTGTGTGTGTGTGTATTTTGTTGGAATGTGTTGCATATATGCTTCATTTCCTTTTTTTGCTGTTCTGGGTTGATGCAGTTATTTTGGGCTCGTATATTTAAAGTCTTTTCACTGGATACTCATAATTACCAGCAACCAGGACTCCTTACTAGCATTGATAATGTTACCTAGTTAGGATAATGAAACATTTGCAAGAAAGGAAGCAAGCTCCAAGAGCACCAATGACTCCTCATTTCAAACATGAACTGCATATATTTTCCTTTCTTGCTATTCCAGTTTATGGAAGTTTATGCATCCAAGTAGTTTATTGAAGTTTGCTTACATCTAATGAAAAATAGTAGAGTTCCTAAACCTACCATTTTGATCTGAAATCTTCCCCTCTGCACATGGAATACAGTCATAGCAGCAGAACTGATCCCCCTCAATCCTTTTCTTCCAGGATTCAGGGAAACAAGAGTCATTGCAATGCGAAAGTTGAGGAATCTGGTAATAAACATAGAAAGTTTTGAAATTGGAGATATTTAACAGAGTTTGGCAATTTTTTGCCTTTAAGGGAGGGGGTATTTTTTGATTTGCCAAAGGATAGATAAAAAATATAGGAATTGTTTTAAAAAGTAGAAATTGGAATGATGTACAAAATTGTGTGTTTGAAGGACAGGTTGAGAAAATAATAACACTTGGTGACAATCTCTCCTGTGATTTAAAAGAGAAATACAAACCAAATATGCAAAAATGGTTTTTGTATTGTACCGTGTTTCTCAGAAAATAAGGCTGAGCCTTATCATTTTTTTTAGACCCCTGAAAAAACAGCTAGGAAGTCTTTTTGAGGGGTGCCTTAATTCCCCCCCTGCATGCTCCCTTGCTTCTTTAGTGGCTGTAAGGAGCACACCCACACACACCCACGCACCCTTTCTTGCCTACCTGTAACTTATGTGGAAAGGTTATGTTCACTAAGATATGCTTAAATGGTGGATTTTTAACTTTTTCCATTTCACTTTGGGGGAGTCCATTCTCCTCTAGCCTCTGCCTTTTCTGTTTGGCTCACAGCTTCCAGAGGTTTCCCAGTCTCTGAATGGCTACAGAGTGTGTGGAGAAATGATAGTATTCTTATTCCTTCCAGATTCTTAGTCAAGTCATATAATCTAACTGCAAATAATCTATCTTCAGATTTGCATCTTCCTGAAAAAGACAGACTCCTTATCTCTTCCTCTCTTTGTTTCCTTAATTGACCATTTGTCCTTTTGTAAACAGCTCAGATCAAAGGTGTGTGGATTGTCTTGACATATACCACTCCTTGGAGGGAAAAAAAGAAAGTGGTGGCTTCAATTTGGCATGTAGTTGGTAAGTTACAAAAGGGTTGTTTGGTGGATTATTAATAAATTGGGATATTGCTTTGTGGAGCCCCCCACTGTGTGTTTCTGTGTATGTGTGTTCAGAGACTGGGAAAATCTGGAAGCTGTGAGCCAAAGAGAAAAGGAAGAGGCTAGAGGAGAATGGGCACCGCCCCATCAGACATGGTCAAAAGTGCCACCCCCTTCTCCCTTTCTTTTTCTTGCTTGCTTTTCTTGCATGTGAGAAAGGAAGCGGCGGGGTAGGTGGTGGGGGGATTGGACTGCCATTTGTCAGAAATGGTGTAGGGTCTCCTGCTTGGATGGGGGGTTGGACTAGATGACCTACAAGGTCCCTTCCAACTCTGATTATCTGTTTGATCTGTTTGACACACACTCATATCCATGGAAGGGGCTCTGGATATGTTCAAAAGTGCGTCCTCCTCCTCCTCCCTTTCTTTTTCTTGCTCACTTTTCCTGAATGTGAGAAAGGAAACAGGGGGGAAGGTGGCAGGGTGGGGGGGCTTTGGATGTGTGATGACTGTGGTAGGGAAAGCAGGGATCAAAAGAAGTGGTGTTACAGAGGCAAGGGGGTGTGATCGATGGACAGTAATGTAGCATGGGATAGGGTTAGAAAAGTTTCCTCCCCCCTCCCCCCTTCCACTCCAGGCCTCCTCACCTCATGTTGCAAATGGCCATGCATGCACTTAAATAGGCCCAATTTTTTTGGGGGGGGGCAAGCCTTAATTTAACTGCACGCGCACAAAACAGTGCTGGCCTTCATTTTGGGGTGGACTGTATTGTTGGAGAAACACAATAGTATCATTTTGTCAATTTAATGAGTGCTTAATCATCAACAACATTTGAAAAGAATACTTCATTGTTTCTTTAAAATCCAGAAATCAGATTTTGAAAGAGACTAGGTTTGATATGGGATCATAATGGATTAAGGCATGGACAATTCACTAATTTGATAACTGGTTAAAATCTGGATTCCAGACAATCACATTGTCATCAATCCATAATATCTTTCCTTTTGGAGCCTGTAGATCCAGCTTTCCGACTCTAACTCTCTGAAAGGAACTGTTTGGAAAAGTGATCAAGTTGGTGATGTCAAATGCACCTGTTGCTTCTCCTTTCTCATTCAGGAACAGCCTCTCCCCTGCTGAATTGTTAAAAGAAATCCCTTGAAGAAATGAATGGAGCTAATT
>NW_020769792.1:0-57040 GCF_900518735.1 Pseudonaja textilis | reverse complement strand
TTTTTTGTTAATCATTTCCCATGGCCAGAAAGAACACATGATGTGCTAATTCCTCTTTATGAGTTGCTCCCTGTGGTTGAGGTCAGGCTGTAAAACAATGATGTAGCATTTTGGCAAGAATAGGCATCTTAGTAATGCAGCTCTGGAGGACAAGATGGAGAAGACCTCCATGGCTACCATGGCTTTTCCTTTTGTGCTCAAGTAGGATGGAAAGAAGGAGATCCACACACTGAAAAAGGCCAACATGTTGAAGGTGATGAACTTGGCTTCATTGAACTGTCAGGTAATTTACGTGCAAGAAAAGCTACAATAAAGCTGGCGATGGCCAAAATACCCATGTAGCCCAACACACAGTAGAAAAAGGAGGCTGACCCCTCATTACACTGTAAAACCATTTTTGGGAGCTGTGAATGCATGTCCAGTTCAGGGAATGTGGGCAATGTTGACAACCAAAGTATACAAATACATACTTGTAGGAGAGAGCATGAGAAGACAATAGAAACAGCCAATCTTTTCCCCACCTATTTCCTCATCTGAGATCCTGGTTTAGTGGCCATGAAAGCCACAACCACTGTGATGGTTTTGGACAGAACACTAGAAATGGCCACTGAGAAGGTGATTCCAAAAGTAGGTTGCCGGAGAAGGCAGATCACTTTGCCAGGTTGGCTGAGGAACAACAAAGAGGAGAGAAAGCAGAGCTGAAGAGAGACAAGTAGGGTGTAAGTGAGGAACTGGTTGTTGGCTTTGACAATGCGAGTATCCCTGTGCTTAATAAAAGTTCCAAGTACACAAGATGTCAAGAAAAAGAAATAAAGAGCTGCTGAGGCTAAACCAATTCCTAAGGTTTCTTCAAAGGTTAGAAATACGATTGGTTTCAGGATACATCCTTACTTTTCTTTATTTGAATAGTGATCTTCTGAACATTGAAAACAGTCATCCATATCTAAAAGAAAAGTCAAGGCATGTTTTTATATATTCCATATTTTTGAAAATAGTATTCTTTATGGGTGCTAAACATTATCCCTCTCAAGTTTTTCTATTGGTTAGCATATTGGATCATGTTTTTAGGGAAGTGCAGTTTTCCATCATTGTATCACCTGGGACCACCATAAAAGAAGCACAATAGAAAGGGCAATTATTCTATGAAATAGAGTTCTCTATGGCAGTTTTAAATTTATTAAAATTTAGACAATCTGACGTTTCCCATTTTTCCAAAACATGGAGAAGAAATCTTTAAGGGTGGATATAAGAGCTTAGCTCTTATGGAAAAACTTGAATTCAGAATGATAGATTGTTATTCACAGGTATAGAAATGAATATTCACCTTGAAGAACTCACAAAACTATTTGCTATACTAAAGTAGTATATTATAATTGGTTTCTGTGTATCTAACAGATTTAACAGATAATCAGAGTTGGAAGGGACCTTGTAGGTCATCTAGTCCAGGCTCCCACCCATGCGGGAGACCGTACAACATTACTGACAAATGGCAGTCCAATCTCTTCTTGAAAATCTCAACTGATGGTGCTCCCACAACTTCTGAGGGCAAGCTGTTCCATTGGTTGATTGTTCTCACTGTCAGAAAGTTTCTCCTTATTTCCAGGTTAAATCTCTCCTTGTTTAGTTTCCATCCATTATTCCTTCTCTGGCCTACAGGTACTTTGTAAAATAGCTTGACCCCTTCCTCCCTGTGGCAACCCCTCAAATATTGAAAGACTGCTATCATGTTTCCCCAGGTCCTTCTCTTTACTAGACTAGCCAAGCCCAGTTCCTACAGCCGTTCGTTGTATGCTTTATCCTCCACTCCCCTAATCATCCTGGTTGCTCTTCTCTGTGCTTTTTCTAGAGTCTCAACATCTTTTCTATAATGTGGTGAACAAAACTGGATGAAGTACTCTAGGTGTGGTCTTACTAAGGTTTTATAGAGTGGTATTAGTATTTCCCTTGATCTTGATTGTATCCCTCTGTTAATACAATTTAGGATTGCATTACCTTTTTTTGGCGGCTGCTGCACATTGCTGGCTCACATTTAGCTAGTTGTCCACTAAGACTCCAAGATCCCTCTCACAGTTACTGCTATTGAGCCTAGTTTCACCCAGTCTATATGTGCACTTTTGGTTTTTCTTGCTGAAGTGTAGGACTTTTACTTTTCTCAAACTGAATTTCTTTTTGTTAGATATGGCCCAGTGTTCCAGTTTGTCAAGATCCATCTGGATTTTGAGACTATCTTCTTGGGTGTCAGCTATTCCTGCCAGATTAGTATCATCTGCAAATTTGGTAAGTTCCCCTTCTATTCCCTCATCTAAGTAGTTAATGAAGATATTGAAGAGTACTGGGCCAAAGATGGAACCTTGTGGCACCCCACTGCTTACTTCGTTCTGTATAGACTTAGATTTAATGAGAACTTGCTGGAATATCTAACCCACCCTTTTGATTTGAAATCTTCCCTTCTGGACATGGAACACAGTCATAGCAGCAGAATTGTTTTCCTTCAGCCTACTTCTTCCAGAGGAGCAATGGTCATTACACAGAAAAATTGGAAGAACCTGATGATAAATATAAAAGATTTTTGCAGAGGGAGATTTAAAATGTCAATTAACCTTGCTGTGACTGACTGAGAGTAGATTGTTCAACATTATACTGGGATCCCTCCATTCCTGAGTTATTAATTGTTCTCTTTTATTGGGGGAAATTAATCTCTTACTTCCTAGAGGAATACTGTATATCACCTAGCTGGATTTATATTATATATTAAAAGTTGTTGAAATTAGAATGATGATAAAAAGGGCCCAATGTACCTTTTCCTACTGCTGAAACTTAGCAACTTGAACTATGATTGTCACTATGTAGAATTACATATTTAAAACAATGGGACTAAAATAAACCTGTGTATACTATGACCGGGTCTTATGTTAACTTCTACTCCAAAAGATGCATTAGGGCTTATTATCAGCATATGTCAGCATATACTTCTAATGGGATGAGTTAAAAGGAAGTCTACATTTCATATAATGTTCCTAAATTGCAACATTATTAAAATTGTATAATTAGGTACAGTAGAAATACACTGGTGGATGGAGAATGACCCTTCATAAAACCTTTTAAAAAAACCACATTTAAACATATGTGAAATGTTCAAAAAGTTTCTACCATTTACAAGAGGGTGGAGCTGGCATTGCAGCAGTACAGCATGCGATCTTGAGGCTCTAAGATCGCGGCTGATATCTCCATTGCAGGACAGTCCCACCAGACTTAACCCGTCCCGTAGAGACAGTGACTGACGAGGGCACATCCTGTCGATCCCAGGGATATTGCAAAGTCCCTGGTAGAACCAGGAGAAACCCTTTTTTTCCTGCGGCAGAGAGGAAGCCATTAAAGCTGATGAAGCTGGGACAGCTCTGGAATGGAAGAAAGGTGGAAAGAAAGTGTGTCTGTCAGTTTGGTGAGATAAATGTCTACTTATTACTTTCTGGAGAAAACACCCTAAAAGACTAAAAGTTAATTTAAAGGTGAAGATAAAAGTGGTCAAGTGGTGAGATTAAGCACAAATTAAACCTGAAGGTATTTTTTTCTTTTTATTGGAACTTTGGATTTTTGTAAAAGCTTTTTAATTTTTAAACTGGACTGGTCTTTCCTTTTTAACTTTAACATTTTCTTTTTAAAATAACTCTTTCAAAAAGTGTTTTTTCTTCTTTTTAACAATTTTAGACTCTTTTCTTAACCCCTGGCTTAAATATTAGAGGGGAGGGGAAAAGAAAGGGAAATAAGTAGCACTGCCACTTGGAGGCTTGGATACATGGTTTTTCTTTCTTTCTTTCTTGTTGATACATTTGGTGTTACATTCAAGGACTCTGAGTTTTTCATTGAAAAGATAGTGGGAAGAGCATGTAGATTACTTATGCAGGTGCTCTTCTGTGGAACTACTGATAGCTGGAGTCTGGAGTTGAAATTGAAAGAAAAAAATTGAAGTGACCTTGAAAAGAGAACTGGAAATTTTGTTTTTTGACTTAGTAAAAGGCCTTGAATATTTAGTGGCAGTGCTTTGCTTACCGACAGAATTGTATTTTCTCCTTCCCTTTTTGTTACTCTCCCTCCAGTTGGATTTTTATATTTGGACTTGACTCTTTTTTAATGCAGGAATAATATTACTTTTCTTCCCCTCCCTCCTCCTTTTGCTCTACCTTTTTAGCAAGGGAAAAATACAGATTTCTGTCTTTTTAATTTTTTTTTAATCCTTTCTCCATTTTACTTTTTTTTTGTTTTTCTCTTTTTCTTTCTACACAATTGGAACCAATTGGATTAAGGTGCTCAAGTGCCTGAAGATTTTTTCCCTTTCCCTTTTTATTTTTATTTTTTGCTTTTACTTTTTATTGGAGTTGCAGTTGTCTGCTCTCACTTTTTCGTCCCATTTTTCCTATTAAATATTCTAAGATGAGTAGAAAGATACCACCCTCAACTTCTTCAATCCTGACTTCTTCCTCCTCACCATCTAGAGGACAAAGGTCAATACAGATGATGTTGCAACAAGAGGAGAAAGAAGTGACATTGCAGATGATTATGCAAGGAATTCAAAAGATACAAGCAAAAACAGATAATATTGAAAAGAGAACAGAAAACATTGAAAAGAGAACAGAGAATATGGAGCAAAGAACTTAAAAGATAGATAGGAAAATTCAAAATATTCAACAGATGATGATGCAATATGAGGACAGAATTAAGAAAATTGAAGAACAAGACGTACAAAGAGATAAGAAGATTGGAGATATGATACCCGACTGAGTGAAGTTGAAAGAGACAAAAGCAAATAACTGGGATCACTGAGAGGGGAAATTGATACATCAGAATTCTATCTTAGATTTCAAAATATAGAAGAAGGGTGAAAACCTTGCTGAAATGATGACAGAAATCTTAGCAAAAGCATTAGAGATAACTAAAGAGAGGATGATGGATGGAATGGAGGAGGTTTTCGTGTCTACACAAGATATGCAATGAGAAACAGACTGCCAAGAGAAGTTCATATCAGATTTACTAAGAAAATAATTAAATCACAAATACTGCAAACAGCAAGAGAGAAAACACTAAAGTATAAAGGTAAAAAATAGTGGTACCGAAACAGGTACCCAGAAGAGTGAGAGAGATAAGAAGAGAATCTTTATTTTTGACTAAAGAGTTACTTAAGAGAGGAATAAATTACAGATGGCTGATACCAGAAGGCCTATGTTTACCTGGCAGGAACAAAGACACAGAATTGATAAAGTTGAAAAAGCTGAGTTATTCTATCTGGAATACTTCAGAGGAAAGGAGGAAGATATAAGAAAAGAATAGTCGTTAATTGAATTCCAAGAGGAATGTATAGCAGTAATTAAAAAAGAAGAAGGGACTGTAGGTGGTGTACCCAGAGAGCAATGAAAACCAAGATCTACTAGAGCAATACATCCTTCTTATAAAGTTTAAAATGGATGAGAGAAAACCGATTACAATTAATATAAATTGACTTAATTCAGCTACTCAAAGAAGGAAAATATTTCATAAGTTGGGAAATTAAAATTTGATATAATCTGCCTACAAGAAGTACATATTAAAAAAACAACATGACCATATATTGAAACAACAAAAATTAGGGAAATTATTTACAGCGTTGACACAGTGTAAAAAGAGAGGAGTGGTGTTATACCTTAGAAACACAATCCCCATGAAACAAATATATACAGCTGATGATGGAAGGATTTTGATGGTGGCGATAACAGACAATAATCTAAAGATACTTTGAATAACAATCTATGCTCCAAATGATAATCAAGAAGATTTTTACAAGAAATTATATAAGAAAATAATTGTACTGGACTATGCTAATATTTGTCTGATGGGAGATTTAATGGAATAATACATGACAAATTGGATTATAAAACACAAAAACAGCAAAGAAAGCTAGAAAGACATTGCCAAAATCCTTCTTTCGAATGGTAGATGAGATAAACCTAAAAGATGCATGGAGAGAGAGAAATGCAGAAAATAAACAATATAATTTTTATTCAAACAGACATGCATCATGGTCCAGAATAGATATGATATGATATGATATGATATGATATGATATGATATGATATGATATGATATGCTAAGATATGATATGATATGGATGTCAACAGAATTGATCACAAACACACAAGACATAGAAATAAAAGGAAGTACCTGAGCAGATCACAATCCAATAACACTTGTATGGAAAGGACAAAAAAGGAGATCTAGATGGATTTTAAATAATACGATATTAAAGGAAAAATACTTTAAACAGAAAATTGAGAGAGAATTGACTTGTTTCTTTAAAGAAAATATAAAAGAGGATACATCATTACAGAACCTCTGGGAAACAATGAAGTCTTATACAAGAGGCTTGATAATGGACTATACAAAGAAAAGAAATATAAAACAGAAAAAATCTTTAAAATATTGGAAGATGGTGACAAGAGGTTGGAAAAAGAACTACAGAAATTTCCACAAAAAAAGAACATTAAAATTAAAATGGACATAACTAAACATAACATGGGGCAAATGGAAAAAGAGGAAATACCACAACACATTAAAAATGTTAAGCAGAACTATTTTGAAGATGCAAATAAACCAGGCAGATGGCTAGCATATAAATTGAGAAAGGAAAGAGCTTCGAGAAGGATCAATTGATAAACGAACAGGGACATCTGCTATGGAAAGGTGGAGAAGAAAAAAATTATTCAAGAGTATTATGGAAAATTGTACCTTCAAGAGAATGTTCAGGAAGAAAGAATTCAACAATATCCACAGGAAGAAAATCTTCCACAGATACCCAAAGATATTGAAATAATGTTAGAAAGTAACATAACGATGATGGAAGTAACAGAAGCTTTAAAGAAGCAAAATATTGGGAAAACACCAGGTCTGGATGGTTTGCCAGTGGAATTTTGTAAGACATTTCAGGAAACATTGAATCTTCAATTATTAGAAGTTATGAATAAAGTTATGACAAGGAAGAGAATACCCAAAACATGGTCAAAAGCATATATTACACTTGTACTGAAGGAGGACACAGACCCATAGCAAGTTAAAAATTACAGACCTATATCCCTATTAAACTCAGATTATAAAATTTTTGCTTCAATTCTAGCAGAAAGATACTTAAATAATTTTATTCATTCTGATCAAAATGGATTTCTGCTGAAGAGACAAATTAAAGACAATATGAGAATAATTTTAGACACACTGGAATACTTTGAGGCACATCCCGAAAAGCAAATGGCTTTGATGTTTTTAGATTCACAAAAAGCTTTTGATAATGTGAATTGGCATTTTATGCTGCTACAGTTGGACCAAACGGGCTTTGGTAAAAAATTTACTCAAGCCATAAAAAATATATATTGTAAACAAACTGCAAAGGTTATGATAAATGGAGAGTTTGTTATAGATATAAGAAAAGGGACTAGACAAGGCTGTCCACTGTCGCCTCTGTTGTTTGTGTTAACACTGGAAGTGCTGAATAGGAACATCAGAGAAGAAAAAAGAAATAAAAGGAATGAAAATTAAAAAAGAAGAGTATACATGGCAGGCTTTTGCCAATGATCTGGTATTCATATTAGAGGATCCATTGGAGTCAGAACCTAAACTGACAGAAAAGATAAAAGAGTGTGGGAAAGTAGCAGGTTTGAAAATAAAGATAAAACAAAGTTTTTAAGAAAGAACATGTTAGCAAGATAGAAGAAAGAATTGGAGGAAGTTTTGAGGACCCAGGTCAAAAATAAGGTTAAGTATTTAGGGATACACATAACACCAAGATGTAGCACACTTAAGGAGGACAATGATCTTAAACTCAAACAACAGATTGCGACAGACCTGATAAAATGGGAAAATTTAGAGTTATCATTGATTGGGAGAATATCTATAATTAAGATGAATGTATTGCCTAGAATCTTATATTTATTCCAGACAATTCCAATCAGACTAGGAAAAGAATTTTTTGAATATCTAAACAAATAGTGCTAAAATATATTTGGCAGGGGAAGAAAGCGAGAATAAAACTTAAACTGTTACAAGATGCAAGAATAAGAGGAGGATTTGCTTTGCCCAATTGGGAATTATATTACCAGGCGATGAGTTTCATGTGAGTAAAGGACTGGATATCACTAAGGAATACTAGACTTTTGAATTTAGAAGGACATGACTTGCTGCTATGGTGGCATGCCTTCCTCTGGTATAAGGGAACTAAAACCCAGGGGTATTTCAGAAGACATTATATTCGAGAAGCATTGTTTTTAACCTGGGAGAAGATAAAAAAGCAATATTATTTTAAAAATCCACTATGATTATCTACTATTGAAGCTTTTTCCTATCCAATAATATATAAAAAGGAACAAACAGATATGGTGAGATATTGAATGAAAATGGTGAACTTAAATCTATGCAAGCATTGAAAGAACTAGGTGTAAAAATGAATTGGTTTTCATATTTGCAAATACAATCTAGATTTGATAAAGATGTTAAAACAGAAGGTATCTATGACAAGTTGACTGATTTAGACAAAATTTTGAAAGGTACTGATGAAAAAGTAATTAAAAAACTTTACAGACATTTGCTGGAATTTAAATTAGAGGAAGCACAAGTAAAAGAAACAATGATTGTATAGGGGAAAATTTTGGATATGGGATTGACTTAGATAAATGGCAAAAATTGTGGTCTCAAAATTATAAAATGACACCATCAACTACATCTAAAAAAATTTGTATAAGATGTTTTACAGGTTACATTTAACCCCGATGAGAATTGTGAGAATGTTGAAGAATAAATCGGATAAGTGTTGGAAATGTCATCAGATACCCTGTTCATATTACCATATGTGGTGGACATGCTTGGATGCAAAAAGATATTGGACTATAATCCACACATGGTTGGAAAAAATGATAAAACAACACATAGACTTTACACCTGAGATATTTTTATTCGGAATTATACCAGAAATATACAGCAAAGACTTGAAATATTTGATTATAAATGTTTTAACAATGGCTAGAATAATATTTGCTAAGAACTGGAAAAATGAAAAAATACCTATGCAGGAGGAATTATTAAGAAAAACATGGACTGTGCCAAAATGAGTAAATTGACATTTGAAATTAGAGAACAAGAAGATAAACAATTTTATATGATATGGGATTTATTTTATCAATTTTTAGATAAAAAGACATGTTAAAGAAATAGATTAGGAAACGCAACAATAAAAGTTAATAGATTGATATAGAATATAATATAAAATATATAACCATTGTATGAACGTATAAAATTAAACCATAATGAAATTTAAAATATCTCCTATACAATGATTGAAAAATAGTTTAATCAAATGAATGATTAATAATTGATACTAAATAAGCACATGTTAGATTGACAAGGTGAGAATTTATACAACTTGTGAGTAATGGTAAAAAAGGGGATAGCACAAAAGATTGTAACCAACTAACACACTGTATGTATATAATTGAAAGATGGTTTTATGTTTTTATGTTTTGTCTATATGTTTGTTGTAAAAAATAAAAATTTTACATCTTTTACATTTCAAAGAAGACCAAACAATAAAAAATGGATACCCTATGAGAATGTGCTAAATGCATGTCTACAAAATATTCCTTAGCTTTTTCCCATATTTATACAGTGGTTTAAGAAATGAAGCTATTAAAACCATGAACTGGAAGCTGCAAACTTTTAGGCACCGTTAAAGTAAACATGACAAATCTTCTAAGAGCTAGATGCTCAAACTCTTGTTTGCTCGATGTATGCAGTGCAAAAAAGGGTTAGGTTAAATAAACTTGTAGAATGTCTGAAAATTTGGCAAATGAGCACTTCATTTGGAATACGAAATAATGAATTTAAATAATAATCCCAATACTTCATAAAATCTTGTTTGATAGAAATAAGGATCCCTAAAATAAAAATAATGAGAATATTATGTAATAATATTAAATAGCAGATTCTCTACTCTTTTTTGTTAATCATTTCCCATGGCCAGAAAGAACACATGATGTGCTAATTCCTCTTTATGAGTTGCTCCCTGTGGTTGAGGTCAGGTCTCAAAACAATGATGTAGCACTTTGGCAGGAATATGCATCCCAGTAATGCAGCACTGGAGGACAAGATGGAGAAGACCTCCACGGCTACCATGGCTTTTCCTTTTGTGCTCAAGTAGGCTGGAAAGAAGGAGATCCACACACTGCAAAAGGCCAACATGCTGAAGGTGATGAACTTGGCTTCATTAAAGCTGTCAGGTAATTTACGGGCAAGGAAAGCCACAATAAAGCTGGCGATGGCCAAGATACCCATGTAGCCCAAGACACAGTAGAAGAAGAAAGCTGACCCCTCATTGCACTGTAAAACCATTTCTTGGAGCTCTGACTGCATGTCCATCTCAGGGAATGGGGGAGATGTTGACAACCAAAGAATACAAAGACAAACTTGTAGGAGAGAGAATGAGAGGACAATAGAAACAGCCAATCTTTTCCCCACCCATTTCCTCATCTGAGATCCTGGTTTAGTGGCCATGAAAGCCACAACCACCGTGATGGTTTTGGACAGAACACTAGAAATTGCCACTGAGAAGGTGATTCCAAAAGTAGGTTGCCGGAGAAGGCAGATCACTTTTCCAGGTTGGCTGAGGAACAACAAAGAGGAGAGAAAGCAGAGCTGAAGAGAGACAAGTAGGGTGTAAGTGAGGGACCGGTTGTTGGCTTTGACAATGGGAGTATCCCTGTGCTTAATAAAAGTTCCAAGTACACAAGATGTCAAGAAGAAGAAACAAAGAGCTGCTGTGCCTAAACCAATTCCTAAGGTTTCTTCAAAGGTTAAAAATACGATTGGTTTCAGGATGCATTCTTTCTTTTCTTTATTTGAATAGTGATCTTCTGAACATTGAAAACAGTCATCCATATCTAAAAGAAAAGTCAAGGCATGTTTTTATATATTCCATATTTTCAAAAATAATATTCTTTATGGGTGCCAAACATTATCCCTCTCAAGTTTTTCTATTGGTTAGCATATTGGATCATGTTTTTAGGGAAGTGCAGTTTTCCATCATTGTATCAGCTGGGACCACCATTAAAGAAGCACGATCAGAAGGGCAATTATTCTATGAAATAGAGTTCTCTATGGCAGTTTCAAATTTATTAAAATTTAAAACATTTGACTTTTCCCATTTTTCCAAAAAATGGAGAGGAAGTACATAAGGGTGGATATAAGAGCTTAGCTCTTATGGAAAAACTTGAATTTAGAATGATAGATTGTTATTCACAGGTATAGAAATGAATATTCACCTTGAAGAACTCACAATACTATTTGCTATGTTAAAGAAGTATATTACAATTGGTTTAGGTGTATCTAATGAGAACTTGCTGGAATGTCTATCCTACCCTTTTGATTTGAAATCTTCCCTTCTGGACATGGAACACAGTCATAGCAGCAGAATTGTTTTCCTTCGGCCTCCTTCTTCCAATATCCAGGGGAGCAATGGTCATTACACAGAGAAATGGGAAGGACCTGATGATAAATATAAAATTTTTTTGCAAAGGGAGATTTAAAAAAACAATTAATCTAGCAGAATCCAATCTGAGACAGTCACTGGCACCAAAGGTTGACCAGTGACTGATTCAAGTAGATTGTTCAATATTATCCTGGGATCCCTCCATTTCTGAGTTATTAATTGTTCTCTTTTATTGGGGGAATTAATCCTTTACTTCCTAGAGGAATACTGTATATCACCTAGCTGTATTTATATTATACATTAAAAGTTGTTGAAATTAGAATGATGATGAAAAGGGCCTCTTTGAAAAAGGCAAGGTGAGTAAATAAATATTCATGAAAATGTTATGGAAATGATGCAGTTCTAATGATTTGAAAGGCACTTGCAATCAAATATGAAAACCAGACTTTTACATTGCAACATCATTTTGTCAGTTTCATGAATGCTTAATCTTGGGCCACATTTGTTCAAAATATGCCATTTTTTCTTATAAACATAAAAGTTAGATTTCTAAAGAAGCTTTGGTCAGTATAGCTTAAGAGATCAAGGCCTCTAGCTAGAATTGTAATAGCTCAAGATACAGTCCACAAAGGAGTCCATACCTGATTAAACGCTGGGTGCCAGACAATCAAATCTTCATCAATGAATAATTCTTTGCCTGTTGGAGAACTCGAATCAATTATTCCGACTCTAACTCTTTGGAAAGACCGATTGGGGAATGTGATGAGGTTGATGATATCAAATCCACCCATTACTTCCCCTTTTTCATTCAGGGAAACTTTCTCTCCAGCCGAATTGTTAAAAGAAATGCCATGTAGAAATCGATGAAGCTATGTAAAAGAGAACAAAAAGAGAGAGAGAGAGAGAGAGAGAGTTCAAAGGTTAATACAGGTAGACCTCTGTTTACAACAGTTCTTTTAGTGGCCATTCAAAGTTATTATGGAATGAAAAAAAAGACTGTTTTTTCACATTTACGACCTTTGCCATTTTCTGACAAGCGAAGTCAATGGGGAAGCCAAGTTCCCTTAATAACTGTGTTACTTAACAATATAATAGTTTCTCAATCTTCACACCTAACTGGATTTTATAAGCAGAAAATATTAAGATTTCCCACCATAGGTTAAAACAGTATTTCTAGATCAAATTTCTCATTGAAATAAAAGAATTTTCCAATGCAGAGAGAATACCTGCCAAGGCTGCAGGTATGGAAGGTCAGATTTTCTACCCATCATTGTTTTTTCCTTATTGAACCCTGATATGAGTAGTGCTTGCAAAGCATGAGCCACAGTATAAACAGCATTGTAGACACTGTAGCTTTGGCCAGTCATATCCATTTCAAACACAGGTGTAGGAAGATCCTCCAGTTTGTTCTCTTCCAGGCACTGCCTATTAGACGTTTCTTGTAATTCTGATTTTGAGAGTGAACAATCAAATAATTGTTCCCAAACATCTTGCAGAAAGCCATCTTTGTAGCCTGAATGAGGGTTGATGGTCTGAAGAAATTCCTTGAAACCTACAACTGCTCTTGAATGAACACTGAAGGAAATAGCCCCATGGAACATTTGGAGATCCCAACTGATTTGAAAGCCTGAGAGCACAAAATCAATCTGTGCAGTCAAGATCCACACATTTCCAAATAATGCAGTTTGCTTGTTTTCAGGATCTGCTATGAGCATGATAGTTCTGAGCCCTGTAATTGTCAAAGATTCTCCATAGACAAGAAACGTGGTGGTATTGCTCTTCCTCATATTAGTGAAACTACTTGAGACCATGTGATAAAGTTCTGTATAGTGTTCTATGTGGATTAGTTGTGAAAGCCTTTGTATGAATGATGAACAGATTCCATTTTGTGAAAGTATGGGCTGCATTTTCTGTAAAAAACGTTCTCCATTATTGTTATCCATAGTAAATATCCCAATCCATGTCCATCTAAAATGATGAAGCAGTTGAATAATCCCAACATATTGATGGTCCTCTTTTGGGACCATGAAATGAAGTGAAGATTGCTTACTGGTCTGAAACTCCTCTTGGGCTATTGAGCCATATGTCAGCTAAAAGAAAGCAGAGTCATATTCTGTTCAGTCGTTCGCCAGATCTGATCTTTCTGGGTCTAATTTTCCTGTAAACAATAGCCAAGGAAGGATTTTTTCTCCCTCTATTTTGTTTAAAATATTAATATAGTATGGAATTTCTATGAATTATTACAAACACATTATAATAGTTCATTTGGTTGAACAGGAGCAGGGTGTCTACATTCAAATCTTTCCTCTGATATGGAATGATTCTAGATAATGATTTGTATGATTGGCACTGTAGCTTTAGAAATGTTGATTAAGGTATCTAGAATATCTTAATACAAATCTAAGCCTAAAACCTGATTCTCAGTAATTATGTCATAACAACAAGGTATAGAATTTTTGTGCTCATCTCCTCCATACTGACCTGTGGAACCTTGTAGAAACCTACAACTTCAGCTATATTAGATGATGTATCAGAACCTAAGCCTCCAATGATGGCCATGAGATTCTTCTGGCTATCACATCTGTAGTTAGGGACAAATTCCTGGGATTTGAAAAGCAGGTCCAGGGTGGTACGATAGGTCATCCTTGAATTATAGTAACTGTCATAGATGTGGAACCCAAGAGTGATGTTAGGTAAGAACTGGGTGTCTTCATTGATCTTCTTTACAGCAAAGGCCAAGGCAAGGATGTGTTGGTAGAATTTGGTTATTACCCTGAAAATAGATTGAGCACACTTTTTCAAAATAATAATAATTTTGCAAATTGTTTTAGGAGGGTCAGTATATAACTGATTACTGAAAAACCTGTTTCTGATTGAAGTATTGATTAATTGTATAATCAGGCTAAATATACTTATTTTGCAATCAGGCCAAATATGCTTTGCACACAATTTATTTCTTTTTATTTCTTTCCAGAAAGTTAATAATTACAAGACATATTGTGTTAATTTCTGAAATTTTAACCTCAGTGTTCAGTGTTCAACTAGAAAGCTGTGGCTTGTTGTTTTCTTTGTTGATTTAGTTTTCTAGGAACTATAGATTAAGGGTGAGGTTCTCTCTAAACCCATACATCTTGCTCATGTGAATTGTTTAAGTTCTTAAGGGATATTCCATGAGTGCTCATAATTCTTAGTTCCACCAAAGTCAATATCTAACGTGTGTGGCCACTTTGGCTGCAAAAATAGAAATATTAAAACATCTTTAATCTATCTTACCATTCCTTTCCTGTTTAGTAAAACAGAATGTCAATAGATTTAATTGTTTCCATATTTATGTATGGAGATTCTCAGTCATCCTGGTTATGTTTGTCCCAAAGATATTTTCCAAAAGGCAATTGGAGTTTCTTAATTTTTTATTTGAAACATTTCACTTCTCATCCAAAAAACCTCCAGATTTGAACCAGAATTGAGACAGAACAAGAAGTTTTGTAGATGAGAAATGAAATGTTTCAAAGAAAAACCAAGAACATTCAGTTGGATTTTTTTGGAAAAGCACCTTTATTTTGTGTTGTGAAATGTGGCAGAGCTGATTTTTTTTTTTTGCATTCTCTTTTTGATAATTTCCATGCAGTGAAATATGCTTTACTTACAAGAATGTTAATGAAACAAACACAAAGATAGGTCCCTCTTCTCTCACCACTAGAAAACTTTCAAAACACAAAGAATTCTTACATTTACATGAAAAACTCTACACACAGTCATATAAATGCTTCTTTGATATGCATGCATGGTCAGATGATTCAAAGGAAAATCTTTACATTGGTGAATCATAAAGGTTGAGAAAAGGATGTTGGTTGAATGGAGTTTGACAGAAATGGTAAATCAAGTGAGACATCATCCCACCGATGATGAGGTCCCCAGGTTGAAACCACTCATGTGGAACAGGGAAGGCATCACTTGCAGGAAAGCTCAAAGGAACTGCTTTGTGCATCTGGAATACCAGGAGGATCGATTTTATGGTTCTCTGTGTATGGAAAAAGTGTCTGAGTCTATCTTCAAGGAGAACCTCTGGCAAATAAAACAGAAGGAAGAGAACTTTTTGGAAATGAATCTCACAGAGTCAGCATTACCACGTCCTTCCTCCGTGTGGCTCTTGAAATATTCATATGGATTGTTTCTCAATTTCTATTCCCTTCTGTGCAGAACATTTGATATTTTGGTCTGCTAAAATAATAGAATGACTGTAGTCATTTATAAGGGACGTAATTGGCATGGAAACACTAACCACCTGGTAATGTTTTCTTAACATGTGTAATGAACAACTTTCTTTCTTTAGAGTGACATAATAAGTGACTGGTGCTTAATCTGTTTTGAATATAGCGGAGAAATAGAATTGGGAAGTTTGAAGCTACAACATTGCACTAATTGTAGAAATCAGGAATGTTTGATGAAATGGTCAAATCTGCAACTATCTGTTACAGATTAGCTAGTCTTGATTTCAAAATCCTTTGGAAACTAGATAAAACTTTCAGTTCCAAATCATGTTTGCCATGGTGTTTCCAGTGACATTACAGAAGCCAAACTTTTATTTTAAAGAGTATTGATGCTTTTGAACTTTGCTGTTAGGGGAGACTCCTGATAATTCTTTGGTGGCCAAGAAAACAAAGTTTGAAGAACTATCTTCTCCCAACCCTACCACTTCAGCTGCTGTCCCTGCTAGTCCATGGAACCAGAAGAGTTCTGGAACGCTGATCTATAGAGTTCCTTTGTTGAAAACATTTTGATGGCACATAATTAGTCAATCAAATCATTGAAATGTTAAGAATTGACTACTGAAGAAAGTTGTGATGGCATGGACAACTTTTGGCATTCTATTCTATTATTAATCTCTTGTTCCTTTCATCCTTGATTATAAATTTAGAACTAAAATCCAATAGTATTGAACCATACACATCTCCCTAAATATTTATTTGTATTGTTTTATGTCTAAGCTAAGCCTAAATCAAATATATATAAAAAAATCCAGTATAGCCTGGCAAAGGGTAGTGTTTCCTTTTTTGGATTAGAAAACAGACCATGCATTCACAGAACACATTACAGCTTGCTTTGAGTTTTTATTTCTTTGAAGATTTTGAAAGATTTGTAGATACATAATCCTATCTACTTCTGCATTTATCAGTTTCTGATTCAGAACATACTTGCATAAATGTTCAAAGCCCATAGGAAGAATCAAGACTTCAGTTCCTTGTACAGTGTTTTCAGGAGTGGAGTTATACTTATCCTGTTTCCCTGAAAATATGAAAATACTACCCTAAAAGTAAGTCCTAGCTTGATTTTTATTGTGTACTCAATATAAGCCCTAATTCAGATCTCGCCCATTCCAGAGTGAACAGATAAAATTTAAGCTAGAGTGAGTCTCGGGGGCTGGAGCTTCCCTACTACTTATCTTTGGACAGTTATAGCCTGGCCTCACACCTCCTGACACCTGCCTTTCCAGCCCATTTCTTCTGCAGCCAGCAAGGATGGCAAGGCTTTCCTGAAGGCCTCTGGAGCTCATACCAAAGCTCAGGATCTGTCTGGAGCTCTGTAATTGGCTGCAGAGGCCTTCAGGAAAGCCTTGCTGGCCACAGAAGTTCCTGAATGTCTCTGACAGTGAAAAGGAGGCCAGGGTTAACATAAGCAAATGAGGTTAGTCAGTGGATGACATCCCTCGAAAATAAGACTTGGTGCCTTTTTTGGTGCCAAAAAAATAAAACAGGGTCTTATTTTGGGGGAAACATGGTAGTTTTGATGATATGCTACCAAGTTAATATTTATTTTGGGTTAATTTAATCCCTGATCAAGGCTGCAGAACAATGGAAAAGAGAGCCATTTGTTATGATCAGGATTCAATTTTTTATTAGATCCATTCATATACAAAGTCCATTTGTACCTAATAAAAATACAGTTACATTGGATGAAAGTTATAATCCTTAACTGCATCTCAAATACAAGCTACATCCTTTCCGTTGATTTAAGGATTCAATGTAACCTACAATCTGAACAGGGGTGCCTAAATCTTTTGACATCAAATGACATAAAACCATTTATCTAAAATGGTATAGAGGGTTTCCTCTTTGAGCAGGGGGGTTATATATACTGACTCAAAGATCTTCCAGGTCCCTTCCAATTCACTTATTCTGTTAAATTTGCTGGGAGTTATTTAACCTGTATCCTAATGTAACCAACATTCTTTTTGTATCTTATGACTTCAATCTACACATGAAACTAACTTTTGCTCTACTTCCTTTGCAATCTAATTTCTGATCTTTAAAATCAGAATCATTTGTACATTCAAAGTAGTATTAACTCATAGAAAAGGAGTGGACAAGGTTTGTATTTATTAATAGGTCTATCACACATTGACACGAAAGATAAGAGGTACCACATTATAGTCTCAAAAAGGAAGGCAATGCTAAATGCTAGGGACTTGCTTTTTATGTTAGGATATTTTCCTATCTTTTTATTTTTCATTCCATTTCAGATTTATTTTAATAAAAAAAATTAAATTATATATTTCCAATACTGTGGAATGGAGGGAAACTGTATGGATTTGTCAGTCTAAGGTTCACATACTATCTTTAAATAATCCAGAGATCAAATCCCAAATTGTTTCCATTTGAATTCATATTTTTTTTAAAAAAGCAGAAAGAGCTCACTAATTGCCTCATCAGAAAAGTTAGATATGAAGAACGGGAGATTAGGAGAACTACCAAGAGAGCATTTGAGTTTTTCTTCAGCCTTTCTTCTCTGAATGCTAATAACTCTTTCATTAAGTGATCCTAAAGATGTTTTTTCAAAAAAACAACAACTGGACTTTTCTTTGTGGGAGATGTTTTCCTCAAGAAAAAGCAATTCCATCTGTCATTTGAAAAAGCATTTTCAGGACAACCATAACCTGGATGACTGAGAATCTCCATAGACATCATTAAGTGATACTCTGGTGTATAATTTTAACACAGACAGTCTGGCTGACTGACTGACACCAGTCCTGCTAGGGCTTGTGTTAATTCTTGGGTTGAATCAGAAACTAGGAATATGAATGTTCCTATCTGCTGGCCATAAGCATGCCGCAGGATAACTAATGCCCAATTTGACAGACATTTATTATGCCATTGTTTATTTTTCAGGATAATGACTCTGCAATTTGGCTTTAGATGTTTCCTTAGCCTCAGTGCTGAGAAGAAGACCACTGCCAGGCCTTTGAGAGACCACTGCAGTCCTCGAGAGAGTTTCCCACAAACTAGCTCAGCTCTTTATACAGATTAACTAATTTCAACTTTCTCTGGAATTTGCTGACATGGAAGCTTAATGGCTTGGAGGACATGAGAATGGTTTAGAGCAGTTAGCACAAACAAAAAAACGAACAAACTTTATTTATATTTCTAGAGTCCCAGTGTGCTTTTTCCTATTGCTGAAAATGAGCAAATATGCAGACACATACATATATACACATACACATATAAATAGATATATAGATATACCTTTAAATGCATTGGCATTTAATGCAAGTCCAGTGGATTTATTATCCTTGTTATAATTATCCTTTAAAATGTGTTTCTCTCTCTGTCTCTCTCTCTGTCACTCTATCTCTTTCTCTGTTTCTCTGTCTTCATCTCTCTCTATATCTTTGTGTGTGTGTGTGTGTGTGTGTGTGTGTGCACATGCGCTAATCACACAGGCAATTCAATGTTCCCCAAATGCTTATCTCTCCCCCCCCCTATTTATGTCTCTTTGTCTGCCCTGCACCTTGTATTGTAGGATGGCAAATGTACCCAGAACTGCATAGACCTGGGTCTGTGTACTTAACCCCAGGAAGCCTCAGCTGCCACAGCTCACCCCAGAGAGTTCTGGCAAGAATCTGTTTAGCAATCTTTCCCAGATCCCCATGAGGATCTTTCTCTTTTTGTGCCAGCGATCAGGGCCAAATCAAAAATGCTATGCTGCCTTTGCTGCCTCCTTTAAAAAATATATAGATTAACATAGATCTTTATTTAAAATAGAATAGTATTCTTTATTAGCCAAATTTGATTGGAGATATAAGAAATTTGTCTTTGGTGCATATATTCTCAGTATACATAAAGGAAAAAAATACATTCGCCAAGATACAACACTTAGTGATAATCATAGGTTACTAATAAGCAATCAAATTATACTATGAAACAAAAAATATAAATTGTAAAGATGCAAGCAACACGGTTATAGTCATAGGTATGTTACAGGAAGGGTGAGAAGAAGAATAGTAATACAGTCTTGGTAAATAAGTTGACAGTGTTGTGGGAATTAGTTGTTTAGCACAGTGATGGCATTCGGGAAAGAACTGTTTTTGTGTCTAGTTGTTCTGTTGTGCAGTGCCCTGTAGCATCATTTTGAGGGTAGGAGTTGAAACAGTTTATGTCCAGGATGTGAGGGGTCTGTAAATATTTTCACAGCCCTCTTTTTGATTCGTGCAGTATACAGGTCCTCAATGGAAGGCAGGTTGGTAGCAATTGTTTTTTCTGCTGTTCTAATTATCCATTGAAGTCTGTGTCTGTCTTGTTGGGTTGCAGAGCCAGACCAGACCATTATAGAGGTGCATATGGCAGACTCAATAATTCCTCTGTGGAATTGAACCAGCAGCTCTTTTGGGCAGTTTGATCTTTCTGAGTTGGCGCAGAAAAAACATTCTTCAATGTGCTTTTTTGATGATGTTTTTGATGTTAGATGTCCATTTGAAGTCTTGAGATATGATAGAATATAAACTTGAAGGTTTTTTAATTACCCAGTAGTTTTGGAGTATAACAACGGCAAACCGTGCGGGTAATTTTCAGCAGTTCTAATCAGAGGTTGTTTCTGGTTAAAATAACCAAAGGCTATATCGAGGAAAATACATAAATTGGGTAAGGCTGTGATGGGCATGGACAGCTTGACATCATTCATATAGGGAACAATCTGTGGTAGCCTGAGATCTCTGCTAGCAATAATGGGCTCCCGAGTCTCTCCTGCAACCTTCTGCCAGCAAAAACAGAGCTCAGGAGGGTAGCCCTTGCCAGCTCCATTTTTGCTATTAGGGGCATCATGGGCTAGTGCTTCACTATTTCCAAGGCAACCGCACAAGACATATCTAAGCACCCCATAGGCTGGATCTGGCCCGTGAGCCTTGACTTGGACACCCCTGCTTTAAAATGTCTTATTCCATCTTCAATTGTTATTCATATAATGTCAGACTGAGTTCACAGGGCTTTACGTAGTAACGAAAGGGATGGATATAATGATGATGATATAATAAAAAGACCAATTATATTTTAAGAATGAGATTTATTTAAAAAAAGGGAGACATGCATGAAAAGTGATTCTTGAACTTAAATTGACATTCTGCTATTTAGTATCCTCTATAAGGGCTCAAGGATCCCTTTTATAGTTTCTTACCTGGTAAAACAGAATACATTTGTTATCACATCAGCATGATTCAATCTCCATGAATGTAGCTAAATTTTGTTCTACTGCATTTAAAATTAGGCAGAATTTTATTAGTCACGACCATTGGTAGGCTGCTGCAGGTTCAGACTGGTTCTAGCAAACTGATAGTTCTGTCCATCAGCTGTCCCCCACCCACCCTGTCCTATATTTCCTTATTTCTGGCTCAGCTGAGTCACGCGGAACAGCTGATTTCCACACTTCAGCTATTCTACTTACTGGGGCTGCCCTAGAAGGAAAGCAGCTAAACTTCAAATTGCTATATTGGTCACTGGTCACCACCAATTGTAATACACACATGCTTACATGCATACCACACAAAGAACACACCATTTTTTCTTAATTGCTTTTTCTTAACTGCTGCTTGTTGTTTAATTGAGGTCTCAACAGAATAATGTAGCATTTGGGCAAGAAGATACAAGGCAGCAATCCACCACTGGATGCTAGGATGGAGAAGATCTCCACAGCCACCATATACTTCCCCTTTGTGCTCAGATAGGTAGGGACAAAAGTCAACCAAACACTACAAAACATCAGCATGCTGAAGGTGATAAACTTGGTTTCATTGAAAGCATCTGGCAACTTTCTGGCAAAAAAAGCCACCATAAAACTAATGATGGCTAGAAATCCTAAGTAGCCCAGGAGAAGACAGAACATGACAGAAGATCCCACATTACCTTCTGCTATAATTTCACTAGTGAGAGAATGCATATCCAAATTTGGGAAGGGTGGAGAGGTTGCCATCCACCAAGAACAAATACTTACTTGAACAAGGGTGCAGGAAATAACAATGGAACTGGCCAATTTTCTCCCCAACCATTTCCTCATGTTGGACCCTGGTTTGGTGACCATGAAAGCTACAACTACAGTGATGGTTTTAGCTAATACACAGGAAATGGTCACCACAAAAACAATGCCAAAAGCAGTTTGGCAAAGAAAGCAAGTGGTCTTGGTAGGCTGTCCAAAAAACAGTAAAGATGAAAGAAAGCAAAAGAGAAGGGACAGAAGGAGTGTAAATGTCAATTCTTGGTTGTTGGCTTTGATGATTGGAGTGTCTTGGTGCTTAACAAAAGTTTTAAGGACAAAGGCTGTAGTTATAAATAGGCTAATCCCAACCAAGGCTAAACTCATCCCTAATGGCTCTTTATGAGACAGAAAGTTTAAAGTCTTGAAAACACATCGATCTTGCTTCTTTCTTGTATATTGATCTTCTGGACATGGGGAAAAAATCAACCATATCTGGACATTGAAAAAAGAAATTAAAATATTGACCATGTGTGGCCCAAGAGACATTTCCATATTCTATTCAACCTAATCCCTCCCCATTGAACATTGTTGTGTTATGCTATGTCTTAATGTTGTATTTAGCAAGTATAGGATTAACTCTTATTTGGAGCCTTTAGAGTTTATAGAATATATTCTTCCTTTGAAAAGAAGATTTTGAGGGGGCCTTGTTGCTTTCTGAACTAGGTTGTTTTTTTGTAGACATTTCATTACCCAAACTGGAATGTTACCAACTTCAAATAAGATTTGTCCAAAGGAGTGACCTGCCCTTACTCTTTCCTGTGCTTTATTTCCTTTTTTAGACCACAGCTGATTCATGTGGCAGAGTGGTTTGCAACAGCTCAGCTGTTTTATTCACAGGGGCTGCAATAGAAGGTAAGTATGAGAGCTTTTTTAAATGTGGAACATGCACGTAATCACTGAACAGGTTGTTATACTGATGAAATACCACCTTTGATGCTTTGGTTCACTTTTTCCCTTGGAAATGAGTGTTGGTCGGGTCAGAAGAAATATAAAAGGAAGCAGCATTTGGTGGGAATGAGTTAGTTACAATAAGAAGGATGTGTGGTGATCATCAAAGGAAATATTGAATTAATCTGGACTGGATACGAAAGTGCCATAGCTAAGAAGTACATTGGCATGATTTGAATATAGAGAGAGTTTCAAATCACAGAATCAACACAGGAAGGAAGTGTGAAGAAAGGGAAGACTAGTGGATTGTTGGCATGACCTTCTCAAGAAGATAAGATAGTCAATGAATAGTGTATGGATCTGGTGCATGCAAAGATGCTTTGCCAATATAATGCATGGAGGTTTCATAAATGGTATCAATATAAAGCTGATTTAGTTAGATCTCTTTTCCTATTCTAGCTTTAAGTTTGCTTGTGACTTATTCTTTTTTTGTTTCTTTTAATAAAGGTTTTGAACTCAAGGGAGAGTAGCATGAAGGAAATACATTTACTGTATGCAACTGACATTAGTTTGGAAGAATCTCACAAGATCTTATTAGTAATCAAAATGCTTATCGTTAAGTCACATACATATGAATAAATATGCAATATTAATACATAATATACAAAAAGCAGTTAAAGTTCTATGGAGATTCTCAGCCTTTCAGGTTATCATTGTCCCAAAGGTGCTTTTTTTAAGAGGCAACTGGACTTTCTTGTTTTTCTTTTAAGATGTTTCATTGAACTGAAGAACCTTCTTGGATAAGAAACAACACGTCTTCAAAGATAAACAAGAAAGTTCAGTTGCCTCTTGAAAAAGCACTTCTGAGACAATAAAGTGGACACTGAGCCTGCCAGCTGGAGAGTTGATAACATGGGTTAGAGACCCAATGCTTCATGACAGAATGAACTCCCATTCCTTGCCCCAGTTCCTGTCCACTGAATAGTTAGAAAACATGCAAATGTGAGTAGATACTTTGGTGGGAAGGTAATAGCATCCCATGTGCTTTAGCTGGCCACATGACCACAGAAGCATCTTCAGAGAACACTGGCTCCCTTGGCTAAGAAACGGAGATGAGCACCTTGTCCAAGAGCCAAACATGAAAGGACAGGTAAACTTTTATCTTTCATGCACAGATATTGTTTTTTTCTTTTATCTTTCTGTTGATTTCTTATTGATCCCATTGAAAAATATTGTATTAGAAATGAGTTTCTTCTTTCCCAGACACATGGAAATGTATTCAAATTCTCCTGGCCAGCTAAATATTTGCATATGTTCACTTGCATTAATGCATGCTGGAATATTTCTTCTACTATATTACCTACCTATTTGGTATGAAATCTCCCCTTCTGGGCAGGCAGCACAATCATGGCAACAGAATTTCTCCCCTTCTTTCTTTTTGTTTTGGTATCCAGGCTGGCAAGGATTACTACACAGAGAAAAGGGCAGAATCTATCCATAAATGTGAAAATAATTTAAGAGGGAAAAACTGGCTTTCTTCATCATATAATCTATTAAAAAAAAGAAAGTCTGTATTGATTCATATGCATAAATAACATGAATAGATTAGCAAGAATTTCTGAGTCTGGTTGGGGGGAATTTGAGAGATCAAGGACTTGCTTCTCAAATAATATTTCAGAGATAGAGATATAGTAGCCCTCAGCTCCAACTTGATTCAGAAATACAATTTTTAGGACTCTTATCACAGTTTATCTAGGTAATACATATATATCAAATAAGTGTTTTGAAAATCTTAACATGGTTGAGAATAGATTCAAAGTATCATAAAATCACAGAACTATAGGAACATTTGTCTAATCTTCTGCAAGGTGTAGGAAACCCGACTAAACCATCCATGAGAACAGGTAGTTCAGCCTTTTTTTAATGGACTCCAGAGATGGAAAAATCATCTTTATATCTAGGATGTTCCACTGTTGAACCAATTTACTATCAAGAAGCTTTCTATGTATTTAAACAAAAACTACATAATACCATTTATTGCCATTTCTACTCCTTCCTTATGTGGTCATGAAAAACAGTTCTTTACCATTTTTACTGTAGCCAAGGGATGTCAAACTCAAGGATCATGGGGTTGGGCCAGAAACAGGGAAGGACCATCTCATGGTGCATCTGCCAGCAAAAACAGAACTAGGGAGGGCCACCTGGGCCCTTTTTTTTGGCCATGATGGCCTTTTGCAGCTCTCTGCCATCAAAAACAAAGCTCAGGAAGACCCTTCTGGGCTCTGTTTTCAGTTATGATGGCCTCCTGCAGCCTTCTGCCAGCAAAAAAAAAAAAAAAAAGAAAAAAGCTCAAGAAGGCCCTCCCGGGCTCTATTTTCAGTTATGATGGCCTCCTGTAGCCTTCTCCCAGTGAAAACAGAGTTCGGGAATGCTGCATGAGTTGGCTATGTACCCCTGGCCATGCCCCCCAGTCCTCCAGGTCAAACACAACCCTAATGCAACCCTCAATAAAATTGAGTTTGATACCCCTACTGTAGCTTCCTTTTATGTATTGTACATAGTTATCATCTCTCTCTTAAGTTTCCTCTTCTTCAAAGAGAAAATCCTAAGTTCTTTCATCCTGTCCTCATATGGCATGTCCTCAAATTTTATTGCTCCCATCTCTAACTTTTCAATATTCCTCTGGATGGCAGCATTCCAGCAACCCTCCATTCCAATCAAAAACTCTGAGACAAACATATCTCAAAGGTTCCTTTATTTGGATAGTAACTGGCACATCTATGGAATCCAGAATCTGAAAGTTTCAGGCTTCCTTGCAAAAATCAAAACTACAAATCCATCCCCCCTTAGCCATCACCACATCACATAGTCCAAACAATATCCAGCGTAAAGTAAGATATCATTATGCGGCTTTGCTCCGCATTAGGAGGGCTTCTCATTGAGTCTACTGTTAGATGTGGATTTGCTGCTGCATCATTATGCGCCACACTCAGTGACCTTGAACCAACAAAATAATTTTACTTTGTCTAACTAGATATACTTAAATTATTTCTGCCCTCCCACTTTCTCAGGCTCAATTGTGGCAGGATGGGAGCATTGAATCTTAATATGGATTCCAAAGCTGACACTGGAAAGGTGGTGCCAAAATAATACACAATATTCCATACGAGGCCTCAGCAAGTAGAAAGGAATAATGACTTCATGTGTTTTGATGCAACACATTTTTAATGCAGAACTGTGTTAGTGATTCTAACTGTTGTCTCCTAGCTTACATCTTTAAATGTTGAGAGTATGGCACATGAGGACTGTTAGTTCCACCATTGTGCTAAAACTTGATGTTATTCAAAATATGAATTCTTAAATGAATTCTCTGAAATTATCCATCAAATTAAGCCATTAGAGGTGGTTTTAATAAACCATGTTTAGTAAAAAGACAACAGGAGTCTCATAGCACCTTTTTACCTCACAGTTTTTATTAAAAACCACACACTCACTTTCTCAGTAGTACAGAATACCTAAATTGATATAGGATTTAAATTGGAGTGAAGCAGGGAGAAGGGAGAACTCAATAATTTAAAATCCCTTGTGTTTGTTGAATTCTTGTTTCATTTGTCTAATTTTAGACTAACTTGACTCTACAATGATTGGATACAATGATATGGTAAGCAGAAGCCATGGTGGTGCAGTAGTTAGAATGCAGTACTGCAGGGTAACTCTGCCCACTGTGAGGAGATTGATCCTGACAGGCTCAAGGTTGACTAAGCCTTTCATCCTTTTGAGGTTGGTAAAATGAGGACCCAAATTGTTGGGGGCAATATGTAAACTGCTTATGTTAGTGTTCCAAGTAATGTATCCATAGAAATCAGAACTCCAAGGCAGGTAAATTCCTCAAAGAACAGTTTTATTGGATACATCACATTGGCACAACTGGTGAAAGCCAACTCTAGAAGTTCTGGTGGCTTTCACCTAATTAAAAGTAAAAGATTCCTTTCCCCCCAAAATTACTGATAACACTGTCCAACCCAGTTGCTTGGTTACTTCCCCCCACTCTGGCCAACTACCTGTGAGAATGTCCTTGGTTCCCATGGGAAAATTTTTATTGCTTTGGCTACAAAACCCCATCTAACTATTTTCCCATTTCCTCTGTTGTGTGGCAACCTTGAAGCCTCCAAGATGGCCCAAGCCAGGTTCACATCAGGGTTGACAACTTAGAGAATTCTGTGATGTATTATAAAGAGGTGTATAAGTGCTAAGTGCTATTGCTACTGCTATTGCTCTTCATTTCAAAATATAGCTACCCATGCAGGGCCAATTTCTAAGCCAGAAGAAATGTCTAATCCATCAAATATTTCTTTCACATAATGGAGTAGAGGATTTAAATTGAGAAAGTTCACCTGGTTGAAAAGCCTGTGCCAGGTCTTTCTATCTTGGTAAAAGCTGAAGGTCTGCCCTTCCTTGGTAGCTGTCCTTCCAAATTTCACTTTCGTGAAGGAGTTGTTTGGGAATATGACCATCTTCATTATATCAAAACCAGTGGCAACCTCCATTTTATCATTAAAAGCCACTCTTTCTCCAGCTGAATTGTTGAAGAAAATGCCTTTAAGAAACTAGTGAAGCTGTGAGAAGAAGAAAGAACAGCTAAAACATCATATATAACACAGTGGGAAAATTGACGCAAGCTACACTTCAGCTAGTTGATCAACTTGTGGGAAGCCACCACCCTCTCCTAGAATGAAATATTTTGAGGAATATTAAAAAGAAGGCAGGATAAAATATTTCCCCTGAAAGAGAAATATATTTTTAAGGGACACAGAAACTCAAAGTCCCAGCTCCTTGTCCCCAAGCAGATACTGAGCTGGGGCAGCTTTTAGAAATGCAGATTTGGTAATCCATTATTCCCTCCACCAAAGTCTGAGCAAAGGCAGAGTGATAGTATTAGCCCCCACTCAAGATCCAAACCAGGAAAAAGCCATTAAGCCATAACAAGAATTGCCCAACACACTTTTAGAACACAAGCTTACTCACTGCATCATCTCAGCAGTCCAAACTTCAACCAAACCTGGGAACTCAGACAACCTATACAACCAGCTATGGCCCCTATATAACCCTTACAAAAATCAATAGAATACATGTTCTTGCACAGGAAAAGGAAGCTCAAGTGCAAGGCTCAGAGAAGGTATAACCCACTCCCACACTCTCAGCTC
Source organism: Pseudonaja textilis (assembly GCF_900518735.1). Next base: position 29,155 of record NW_020769792.1, on the reverse strand, counting down.
CATGTTGTCAGCTGCAGCAGAACTCATATGATTCTGCTTCATCTTCTTTTCAATCAGCTTCAAACATTTTGTCTCCTGTGCCTTTTTCCTGGCTTGGAGTTGAACCATATTGACATTTCTTCCAACGAACTGCTACATGGCATTCCTTTTGAATATTCTTATTTGAAACAATTTCCCCACCCAGTCAAAATCGAATAAGGCAGGTCTCCTGGGCCAATTACAACCACAGCAATAAAAAGTCTCATGGATTCTTTCTGTCTTTGCTGCAGTGTAATGCTAGTTCGCCTCCTCCTTTTGGTGCACCCTGGATAACACAGTAGTGTGAATCAAATGACTAGCAACAATTGGCAGCCAGACTATATTGAAGAATTGGCAGTTAAAGACAGCTGGCAGCCAGACATCTTTGTAGAAGTCCTGACTCTCTAAATACATGGCAATGGATAAACAATGGATATCAGGCCCACAAGACAGATTGGGGCATTGCCAGGGGGTCTTGTCAGGGGGTCACTGAGGAGTAGACCTCAGTGTGACTGTGATGCTCCTCGACAAAATATCTGTCACATTGTGTCCAGAAGTCATCAAGAGCTTACACCAGCACAGGGTCTGGTTTCTTCAGTGTGGACCACCCTGTCCTTAGATGACTGGGTGGACTGGATGTTGACATTTGAACTACTGTGGGTCCATGTATTTGCAATATGCTAGATAAATAAATAAATCTGTCTCAGCTAATCTTTTTTTAAAAAGGTTTATTCAGTTTTCCATATTTTAATGTCTCTTTTTAGTGAACAGCATGTTTACAGGTTTCACATATACATACAAATGTATGTATATGATTATATATTCAATTTTTATATCCAATTCCTTCTTAACAGTGCTTTTATACATTTTCTATTTTATTGTATTATTCCAAATATTTATCTCATTATTTAATTCACTTATGATAACTTCCTAATCATTATACTTTAGTGATTTTAACTGTCACATTTGTAACTGTCACATTTCATCTAAAATTCTGATTTAAAAAAAAAACACTTCGATAAATTGGTTCCCCCCCTTGAAATCTCAATATAAGTGTGCCACCTCTAAGTTATAAATTCATTTATTTTCACCCCTTTTAAATCTCATTAAAACATTTAACGTTATTACCTAAAACATGAAACTTAATAATCCCTTTAAAACTACATAGCATATATAAATCAGATTCTGCATGATTTTTCTCCTTTTAAATTTCATTAAATCCACCCCTCCAAAGGACATATTAATCTACTCATTCAAACAATAAAACAATCCTAAGCCCTAAAATTAATTCCATTTCAGCTGTCTTCTTATATCTTTTCATTTATTTCCATATATTTAATACACATATTCTGTTAATTATTCCATTCATATTTAAACCAAAAAAGCCAACATTCCAATCTTAAAAATATTTCAATATATCTAATATACTTATTCCATTATTTGTTACAATTATCTCTCTAAATAAAGAGGAAGAGCTTTAGATTCCATTATCCAAAAAATAACAATTCTGTTTTTCCATCTTGTCAGTCTATATGTCCCTATTTTGTAACTATACATTTATTTATATTACCCCTCAATACCTTGCAGAATCCCCTTTCTATATAATAATCACCCATAATCTCTGTGTCCAGTTAAGGATTTCCCCATTTTTTTACAATTCCCCTATTTATTTATTTCCAAATCCTGTTTCTTGTCCTTTCTTTCCCCCTGTCTTTTCTCCTTTGTTTTTTCACTCCAGTTTTTATCCCTTTCTATTTATAGCTTCCTTTCACCCTTTGAATTTCTGCTGACTCTTTTTCCCTTTTTTAATTTTTCGGATATTCCCCTTTCTATTTAATTTCTTAAATCTCCTGTATTTATTTCCAACTCTTTTCTTCTTTCTTTCAAGAGTTCTTGGTTCTCGATGACCACTAAAGATGGTCTCTTCTATGATTTAAAGTTTATTTCCAACAGCCAACTTTTCTTCCTCTCAAGTTTTTAAGTCTCCGCTAATCCAGTGCCAAATTCATGTCAGAATCAGCAACTAATCCAAAGGCAGAATCTTCCTAATTCTTTCTTTGTTACAATGTTTCAATTTTTCAAGGTTCCTGCTTTATTGTATCAATTTCCATGCAATTTCAAGAAACAAGAGTTTTTTAAAAGAAAAACAAGTTGAGTTTAACTGAGATGGCACTCTTTATTATGCTAAGTCTTCACCCCCTTTTCTTTTTTCTTCTCTACTATTCAGAGCTTTTTAATCCACAATTTTCCAACAAGAAAAAAATCAAATACAGTTGATATTAAATTTCCTTTTTAACAGTCTATAGTTCAGCTTTATTAGTGCCAATATAAAATCAAAGTATACTTATCCAAGTTGATTATATAGTTCTTTCTCCAGCTTCTACTTTTTGTGGTTTCAAAGCCCCGATGCTATCAAAAGCAATTCACACCTTTTCTCTCTCTTTCTCTTCACCACTTAGATCCTTTCTTAAAGATTCTTTGAAATGTTAATCCTGGGGGTATCTTCCATTTGATTATATTGTCCCATTCCTCCTGCTGTTTGCTTCTTTCTCTCTCTCCTGCACAATCTTATTCCAGTCTGATCTTCTGATCTCTTCATGTGTTCACTCCCATAAATCATTTTGCTTCTGGCAAAGCTCACCAGCCAAGCTGTTTCCTTTTATCCTCTATGGGGCATGTTAATCTGCTTAATTAGTCATTGGCTTGATGCCTCCTCCCCAATTGAGATTAACACCTCATCCTCTGCCTATTTCTCACATCTAACCAGGATCTTTCCAAACTCTCTTCCTCACTGGAAAACTCTCGCATGTGTTCCTGGTTAGCTATTTCCGGCTGTTGCTCAGCCAGAGGAGAAGAATCAGAGGAGGTCAAAGGTCCCGACATCTCTATTAAATCAGGTTTGTCTCTCCTAGTTAAATCCATTTCCTCATCCTGACTACAATCCAAATCGCTCAGCAGTGCCGGCTCATAATTCACTGCCATATCCTCTTCACTTGAGCTCACATCTGCCAACAGAACAGATTCCAACTCCGGAGTCACAACACTATCCCTCACCACAGGGCCCTTCCCCCGAATCTGATGATCCGGATGCGGTTTCGAAGGGAAACGTTCATGGAACCTCCGAATAATGTCTGGGGCATGAACCGTGGAAGCATCCATCCATGAAAAAACTTCCGAAACATTTACTCTCCTTCCGACTAAATACTGGAAGCAACCCTTTAGCCAACGAGAATCAGTAGCGCTGACTACCGAGTCTTCAATATCAGCCTCCTCACTGGATGGTGATGGAGAAACCGCACCAGCGGGAGCATGAAGAGGACATTCTGAGAAGTCAGGAACCAGGAGGGAATGATGGAAGACAGGATGAATGCTCATGGAGTGCGGTAAGGTGAGTCGATACGCCACAGGGTTGATGACCGCCTCAATCGGGAATGGACCAATGAAACGATGGTCCAGCTTCCTAATTGGATGATCGACCCGAAGGTGCCTTGTGGATAACCACACCTTGTTACCCACAGCTAACGGAGACATTGCTCTACGAGAATGGTCCGCAAACCATTTGTAATCTTCCTTCATCTGTTCTAGTTGTTGCACCACTAAACGGTGAACCACTTGTAATTCCTCAAGAAAGTCTTGTGTCTTGGGAACCGGGGAGTCCATCATAGTCAACAGAAAGAATCGGGGATGATAGCCCACATTCGCATAAAACAGCATTACACGAGTGGAGGTATGCTGAGAGTTATTAAAGGCAAATTCTGCCAAAGGGAGGTATTTCGCCCAACCGTTTTGCCGATGATTGACAAAACATCTCAAATACTGAGTGAGAATGCCATACTTGGTCACCCAGACTTTTTGGTGGCCTCAGGTTTGTCATGATGTGTTTTCCTATGTCGCTTCTTGCGTACAATGTCGACAATATCGGCTCGGGCACAAACACTTTCTTTAAAGTTTCAAAAGCCTGTTGTTGTGGAGGCCCCCACTGGAACGGGACCTTCTTACAAAGGAGCTGAGTGATGGGATCCATTAACTTAGCAAAACCTGGAATGAAGGTCCTATAGTAATTGGCGAACCCCAGAAGACATTGCACGTCCTTTACTCACTGAGGGGCTTCCCAACTACACAAGGCCTCAACTTTTTTAGGGTCCATAGCGATGCCCTCGGGAGAGATGATATGCCCTAAAAACTCTATTGAAGACTGAAAAAAGAAACACTTCTCCAGTTTCGCATAGAGCTTATGCTCCCGAAGACGCTGAAGCACTTGACGGACCTGATGAAGGTGGTGATACCTGGACCGAGAGTAGATCAAAATGCCATCCAGATACACCATGACAAACGTATCCAGCATATCCCCCAAAATGTCGTTCATCAAATGCTGGAATACCGCGGGAGCGTTGGTCAGACCAAATGGCATGACGGTGTACTCGAAATGACCATAACAAGTGCCAAATGCCATCTTCCACTCGTCACCCTTGCGCATCCGAACCAGGTTGTAGGCCCCACGCGGATCGAGTTTAGTGAAGATAGTAGCCTCCCGCAACCACTCCATTAATTCCGGAATGAGCGGCAAAGGGTAACTATTCCTCACTGTGATGGCATTCAACCGGCGATAATCACAGCATAAACGAAGCTCTCCTGACTTTTTTTTAACAAAGGGTTGTCACTACCCTGAAGGGGCAGCGGAAGACAGAGGAGATCCGGGCAGGGGTCTGGGGATATCGCACCCCCTTTCCCCAGCCGGCTAGACTCCTTTTTCCTAAGATGGTGGAGCGGCTGTCAGTAATGGCAGCCACAAAGAAATCTTCAACTGGATAAGATTGTGCAGGAGGAAGAGCCAGAAGGAGAAGTTTTCTTGGCTGAATTGGGACATTAAGTTACTTTCAAAACACCCTGTAAACCTGACTTTTGGATTGATACATTTGTTTCCAAAAGAATTTGTTACAACAGCGAAAGTGCTGAAGGAAAGTTCACTCCCCTTCCCTACAGAGAAAGCAAAGGAGCACAGAAAAACCTGCTTTTTAAAGGTAAAAATAAGCTCTTCGTTACAAGTGGGAAGGAGAGGACTAAAAAAAAAATCTTTAAAACTTTGTTGGAGGAGACGCCTTGAAGATTATAAGACCATCAATTAACTGTAATACGGCTTTTAAAATACATTTGGGATTTTGCCCCTGGAGGAAAAATTGTAAAGAGAAGAAGAGGAAATAATTTTTGTTTATTTGGAGCGTTTGATAACTTTGACATTTGGAAATTACTTTAAGATTGAAAACATCTGAGTTGTTTTTAAAAATTTACAATGGCACCATCTGTGGATGAACTAAAAATGGAATATGAAAAATTAAAAGACAGCAAAATGGCAAGGATTCCTTGGGAGCTGCCTTCCACTTTTTAGAAATGGTGGTTTCTATGTACCAGCAAATACTTGAGGAAGAAGGAGAAGGAGAAGAAGAAGAAAAGGAAGTAGCCATCTTTAATCGACTAAAAAGTTTGATTAAGAAAGAAAATGGGCAGAGAGGAAGGAAAAATGAGAATTTAAGATTTAATAAAAAAAAAACCAATAAAAAGAAGAATAGGGTGAAAAAACAGTACAATGTTAGAAAGCAATTGAAAAGAGAATTACAACAGAGAGGGGAAGTTAAAAGGGGGAGGCTAGGAGCGGGTGGGGGTAAAAAGACCAGACCGGAGAAGAAAGGGAGGGAAAAAAAAAAAAAAAGCCACGGGCTAGAACAAGATCTCAAAAAACAAATTTTTTTTAGAGATAAATGATAATGGATAGTGCATAATTAAAGAAAGATTCTGCAAGAGTACATAAGATAGTATTGTAGTATTTGCATTTGAAATAGTTTATTGGAATATTTAATAAAATATTAATGTTTAATAATGATAGATTTCAATATTTAATAAAATATTAAGGAGAATGTGCAAAATGATTAATGTTTAGTTATAGTTTAATTTGTTATTGTATTAATGTTATTATAAACTTAGTATTTTATTTTCTTATTCTAAAGTAATGTACTAATCAGAATTAGAATTAGAATGGAAATTATATATTTAACTATACTATAAGTTTATTATTCTTTTATTTTAAGATTTAATATGTAGAATGTACTATGCAGAATCAGGATGGAAATTATGTATTATTTTAAGTTTTACTTTAGGGGAAGGCGTCACACTTTAAAAGTGATTACAGGGGAAATTTTTTGCTAAAGAGAAGAGAGAAATAGATGATTGGAAAAGAACAGACAAAAGATATAAGCATAATGATTTTGAAATAAGGACAATCATAAGCACAATGCGGTGGTAACTGATCTGCCTCCTTCTCGCTGAAAATGTTGGAGAAGTCCGATAGCTCCGGAGGTATGGAAACAACAGGAGTGGCGGTGATATCCTGGCCAGCGCAGATATGTCTCAGATGATCCACACATTGGAGACTTGGAAAGGAAATGGCATTCTGCACCCAAGCCACCAACAGATCGTGCAAACACAGCCAGGACACACCGAGTACCAAGGGAGATGAAGGTTCGAGGTGATATAAAAACTTATCACCTCCTCGTGATCCCCAATGACCATACGCACTGACTGGGTGGCGAAACGAATGGGCCCAGACTTGAGCTCATGCCCATCCATGGTTTCCACCTTAATGGGTGGTTCCACAGCAATCAATGGGATCTCATAGTGCATAGCAAAAGCCCAGTCCATAAAACTGGTTGTAGCCCCTTATTCCACCAACGCAACTGCAGGGATTCCCTCCTTCTGAGACTGTAAAAAGATTTTAGTGTCCAAAAGTAAATGCCGAGGAAGCCTAGGATTCACTTCAGCAATTTGGGGTGGGGGTGTGGAACGTGCCCAACCTAGGGTTTCTCTGAGGTCGGGCCTACCCCATTTCCCGATGACCAGGAATGGATTCAGGCACAGGTTTGCGGGTCCCTCTCCGTTTGCAGGAATTAGCAAAATGTCCCGAACCCCCGCAATAAAGGCACAAGCCTTCCGGAAACCTTCTTGAATGTTCTCGCACTGTTAAGCGAGGGCGGAGCGCACCCAACTCCATCAGCTCCTTGGTCTTAACCATAGTTTGAGAAACTTTCAGTGGCGTGGTTTATAAACGAGGAAGAGAAGGTGGTTCCACAATGGGCCATCTGCTTCTGCGCTGTTGTAAATGGGCTTCAATCCGCAAACACTGTGTTACTAGTGCATACAAAGTTGCAGCCCGCTCTGCATGCACTAACTCATCTTTGATGTTATCTCCCAAGCCCTCCTGAAATGCATCCATGTGGGCCAGTTCGTTCCAGGTGGAATCCATACAAAGTAAACGAAATTCTGCAATATATTCCTGCAGGGGACATTTCCCCTGATAAATGTCCTGTAACCGTCTTGCCACAGTTTGAGTTTTAATTGGATTTTCAAACATAACCCTCATTTGTTGCTGAAAACCCTGAAAATTATCTAATAAAGGGCTATCTTGAGTTAACAAGTCTGCCCAGACTAAAGGCTAATAATAAATCCTACCTTAGCCCGGTCATTTGAAAAGTCTTCAGGCCTCAAGGACATAAATAATTTACACTGCCTCCAAAATGCTGGAAACATGTCCATTTGTCCTGAAAATTTCTCCGGCATGGATACCGGGCTTTTCCTCAAGGGAGGGGCTGAAGGAGCAGCAGGAATTTGCAAACTTGAAATATGATTCACCAACTGGGTTACCTGGTTTTGGAGGGTCTGGTTACTTTGTAGCAGTTGGTTTATTTGTTGCTGTAGCTGCTCCACCAAATGCTGCAGTTGACTTGAATCCATCTTGGTTGGAAGATGGTTTGTTTGGGCCAGAAGCAAAAATGTTATGTCTCACCTATATTCATAGATGAGAAGACAACCAATCCATCATCCTCCACTCAGAGACAAACAACCTACTTTCCAATAAACAATTTGGTTTCAGAAAAAAACTATCCTGTAATCTGCAACTCTTACACTGTAAAAACATATGGACTACACAACTCGGTCAGGGCAAAGAAATAGACACAATCTATATAGACTTCTGTAAAGCCTTTGATTCAATCGTACACAACAAACTACTCCTAAAACTAAAATCTTATGGTATCTCTGGACACCTGGGTAACTGGATAGAAGCATTCCTATCAAACAGACAACAAATGGTCAAAATTGGGAGCATCCTATCAAATTCTGTACCTGTCAATAGTGGTGTCCCCCAAGGAAGTGTTTCAGGACCAACTCTCTTCATACTCTATATAAATGAACTCTGTGATCATAATAAGAGCAACTGCGTTCTCTTCGCTGATGATGTAAAGCTATTCAACACCACAGAAAATACTGCTACCTTTCAAAAAGACCTCGACTATGTATCAGAATGGTCAAACAAATGGCAACTTCAACTCTCAACAAATAAATACTCTGTCTTACATAATGGCAAAAAAAATCAGAAAATAAAATACAGACTGAATAGTCAAGACCTTGTTGATGATCCAAACTCTGTCAAGGATGTTGGAGTACTCAGCTCTGATGATCTAAGTGCTAGTGCCCACTGTAACTACATAGTCAAAAAGGCATTAAGAGTTGTTAACTGTATCTTACATAACTTTTTCTCTGGTAATATTACACTACTAACTAGATTATACAAAACATTTGCTAGACCAGAGGAGGGCAGAGCTGATGTCACGAAGGTACGGTTTGCAATCTCGGGGCTCTGAGATCGCAGCCAATATCTTCGCCCCTGGTCGGTCCCAATGGACCTAAACCATCCCGTAGAGACATTGATAGTGAAGGGCATGTCCTGTCAATCCCAGGGACACCGCAAAGTCCCTGGTTGATTCAGGAAAAGTCCCTTTTGCCGGCAGCGGAGAGGCAGCCCCAAAGCTGTTGAAGTTGGGACAGCTCCGGAAGGAAGAGACTGAAAGAGAAAGTGTGTTGGCTGGGTGAGAACTTTTCTTTTTACTAATATTTTGAGATTTGAAAGGACACTCTAAGAATAAGAAGAAATCTGTAAGATTTTTGACAAAATTGAATAAGCGGCGATTTTTAAAGGGAGACGTCAAAGTGAGGCTTGGCTTTTTATTTCTTTACTTTTTTTATTACTGGACTTTTATTGTGACTTAGCAGTTGTTAACTGGACTGAATTTTCCTTTATATATATTCTTTTCTCCTTTTTGATTTTTCAATTTTTTAGATTAGAGGCTCCCTTTAGTTATTTTTCTTTTGATATATATGTATATACTCTTCCTTTTTTTTTCCCGTCTTAACTTCAATTACGTTTCACTGGGAAAGGAGGGGGAAAGTGAGAACAAAGAAACTTTGTAACACTGCCAACTAGAGGCTTGAAAATATTTTACTTGTAGTTGAGAGAATTGTGAAAGACTCCTTTTCAAGGACATTGCAACTTGATAAGATAGAGGGAAGAGCACGGGAGAATGTTACTACAGGTGTTCTTCTGGACTTCTATCAACAATTAAACACTTGAAGCTTGGCTTTGAAGTTTGTGGAGAAGAGAGTCATAACAAGAGCCTTGGATAATTAAATAAAGTGCAGTGTGTTTTCTTTTATTTTCTTTTAGTTGTGTTACCCCTCCCTACCAGCTCTACTGTAAACTTTTATTTTTGCAATATTTTTATGTTTGCTTTTTATTTTAAAGGGAAAGCCTCAGAATTTTTCCTTTTTCTTTTTTTATTGGGATTTTTGCTTCTTCCATCTATGTTTTTGGTTTATTTTTATGGTTTCCTTTTATTATTGAGATTTTCCAATTGGATTAAGGTGTGAAGAACCTGAAGAAACTTTTGTTTTATTCTTTTTTTATTATTATTGGGCTTTTTTCTTCTTCCTATTTTTATCCTTTATTTTGGATTACAATTGACTATTTCATAATTGGATTAAGGTTCAGAAGAACCTGAAGATTTTTTTATTTTCTTTCTTTTTTTTACTATTATTGGGCTTTTTACTCTCTACTATTTTTATTTCCCACTTTAGATTATAATTGGCTACCTTACTAATTGGATTAAGGTCTAAAAGAATTTGAAGAAAATGAGTAGGAAACTCATACCTTCTGGCATCTCAACTTTTACTTCTGCCTCCCCACCATCTGGAGGACAATGTTTAATTCAGACAATGTTAAAGCAAGATAAAGAACAAGAAAAAGTTACTCTACAAATGATTATGCAAGGAATCCAAGATCTCAAGACAAAATCAGATGCCAATGAAAAGAGAACAGAGAATATTGAACAAAGAATAGAGAACATTGAACAAAGAACAGGGAAGACCGATGAAAAAATTGAAAATATCCAACAAATGATGGTGAAGTATGATGAGAGATTCCAAAAAATTGAAGAAGAAGATAAACAAAGGGAGGAGAAGTTTGGAAACATTGACAGCAGACTAACAGTGGTTGAACAAGATAAAAGTGGGATGCTGAAGTGGGAGATGGACAGGTCAGAATTCTATCTCAAATTTCAAAATACGATGGATGGAGTAGATGAGGTATACAGAGTCTTTACAAGATATGCGATGAGAAACAACTTACCAAGAGAAGTTCACATCAGATTTACAAAAAAATCCATGAAAACACAAATATTACAAGCGGCAAGAGAGAAGACGTTGAAATACAAAGGCAAGGAGATTGTGGTTTTAAAACAAATACCTAGAAGAGTGAGAGAGAAGAGAAGAGAATATCGATTCCTGACTAAAATGTTATTGAAAAAGGAGGTGAATTATAGATGGCTGATTCCAGAAGGACTAATGTTTACGTGGCAAGAACAGAGACACAGAACTGATTCAATTGAGAAAGAAGAACTTTTCTAAGCAGAATTTTTTGGAAGGAGAGAGGAAGAAGCAGAAAAAGAGGTCTCATTAATTGAATTCCAAGAGGACCAAATGGGGACTGAAAAAGAAGAAGGCACAGTAGGTGGACAGGTGGAGATCAAAGAACAACATGAACCAAGATCTACAAGAGCTGCCAAACCTAATTACAAAATATAATCATGGAAGAGAAAAAACTGATTACAATGAATATAAATGGACTTAATTCAACTGTTAAAAGAAGGAAATTTTTTCCATAAATTAAAGAAATTAAAATTTGATATAATTTGTTTACAAGAAGTACATATCAAAAAACAATATGAACAATTGTTGGTACAGCCAAAATTAGGGAAAATATTTACTTCTTTGACTCAATGTAAGAAAAGAGGAGTGGTTTTATACATCAAAGAGACTATCCCAGCAAAATTGATTCATACTGATGAAGATGGAAGAGTATTAATGGTGGAAATAATGGATAATAATATGAAAACACTCCTGATTGCAATTTATGCTCTGAATGATAAACAAAAAGAATTCTACAAAAAATTACACATGAAAATAATTGCACTGGACTATGTCAATATAGTTATGATGGGAGATTTTAATGGAATTGTAGACAATAAACTGGACTATACAGCAACAATAACAAAGCAAAACAGAAAGACTCTCCCTAAATCCTTTTTTAAAATGATAGATGAATTAAATTTAAAAGATATATGGAGAGAAAGAAATGCTAAAACCAAACAATATACTTTTTATTCAAATAGACATTTATCATGGTCCATATTAGATATGATTTGGATCTCAACAGAATTAATATCTAACATTCAAGAAACAAACCTTGAAACAAGTACTTGGGCAGACCATAATCCAATGACAATTAAATGGAAAGGACCAAAAAAAAAGATCGAGATGGATGCTAAATAATACTATTTTAAAGGAAAAAGATTTTACACAATGGATGGAGAAAGAATTGGCCTTTTTCTTTAGAGAAAATAAAAATGATACTTCAATTCAGAATGTCTGGGACACAATGAAGGCATATGCTACAGGCTTGATAATAGACTATATAAGGAAAAAGAATATAAGGAAAGGCAAGCTTAAATTTTTAGAAGATGAGTATTAAAGACTTGAAAAAGAACTACAGAAAATACCACAGAAAAAAGACATTAAACTAAAATTGGATATAATCAAACATAAAATGGGTCAAATAGAGAAGGAAGAATTGGCACAGAAAATTAGAAGTGCTAAACAGAACTATTTTGAAGATGCAAATAAACCAGGTAGATGGTTAGCATATAAATTGAGAAAGGAGAAAGAATCAAGGAAAATATCACAGTTAAAAGATGATCAAGGCCAAGTTTGTTATGGTAATAAAGAGAAAAAGGAAATTATTCGAGACTTCTAAGGGCAACTATATAAGCAAGAGAATATCGATGGGGAAAAAGTCAAACAGGATCTACAGAATGCTAATCTACCCAAGATACCTAAAGAGACTGAAAAAATGTTAGAAAGTAATATAACAATGATGGAATTAACTGAAGCACTTAAGAAGCAAAACAATGGGAAAGCACCAGGTCCAGATGGGCTTCCGGCAGAGTTTTATAAAACACTACAAGAATCATTGAGCTTTCCATTGCTAGAAGTCATGAATGAAGCTATGTTAAAGAAGGTGATACCTAAACGTGGTCAGAAGCTTATATTACATTTATTCCAAAAGAAGAGGCTGATCCATTGCAAATTAGGAATTATAGACCTATTTCTTTACTGAATGCAGACTATAAAATCTTTGCTTCAATTTTGGCAGAAAGGCTCAAAAGATACTTAAATAACTTTATTCATCCTGATCAGAATGGATTCCTGCCAAAGAGACAAATCAAAGACAATATGAGAGTAATCCTGGACACTTTGGAATATTATGAGGCACATCCCGAAAAACAAATGGCTTTGATATTCTTAGATGCCCAAAAGGCATTTGAGAATATGAATTGGAGATTTATGTTACTATTATTGGAACAGATGGGTTTCGCCAGAAAATTTATCCAAGCAATAGAAGCCATATACCATAAGCAAATGGCAAAGGTAATGATAGAGGGAGAATTCACAGATTCTATTAATATAAGAAAAGGTACAAGACAAGGATGCCCTCTATCACCTTTGCTATTTGTATTGACTTTGGAAGTGCTGAATAGAAATATTAGAGATGATAAAAGCATAAAAGGAATGAAAATTAAAAAGGAAGAATTTAAATGGCAAGCCTTTGCAGATGATCTGGCCTCTATTTTGGAAGACCCTCTAGAAACAGCTCCAAAATTATTGGAAAAAATAGAGACATATATGAGGTGGCTGGTTTGAAAATAAATAAAGATAAAACAAAGATTTTGACAAAGAATATGTTAGTAAGACAAAGAGAAGAACTGGCAGACCTATTGAAAATTCAAGTCATGAACAAGGTTGAGTACTTGGGAATATATTTGACACCAAGATGTAGTACATTAAAGGAGAACAATTATATTAAACTCAAACAACAGATAATGCTAGATTTGATGAAATGGGAAAATCTACACTTATCATTAATAGGGAGAATCTCAACAATCAAGATGAATATTCTACCCAGAATCTTGTACTTGTTTCAAACAATACCAATCAGGCTTGGAAAAGACTATTTTGAAGATTTAAATAAAATTGTGTTGAAGTATATATGGCAAGGTAAGAAAGCGAGAATAAAGTTAAAACTTTTACAAGATGCCAGAATTAGAGGAAGTTTTGGTTTGCCTAATTGGGAGTTGTACTATCAAGCTGCAAATTTGATGTGGGCCATGGATAACACTAAGAAAGACTAGATTGTTGACATTAGAAGGTCATGATTTGTTGTTGGGCTGGCATGCTTTTCTATGGTTCAAGGGAACTAAAATACAGGGCTATTTTAGAAGACATCATATACGGGAGTCTTTGTGGTTAAATTGGGAGAAGATTAAAAGACAATGTTATTTGAAAATTCCAGTTTGGTTATCGACCATTGAAGCATTTTCCTATCCTATAATTTATAAGAAGGAACAAACAGATATGGGGAAATACTGGATGAAAAGGGTGAACTTAAATCAACGCAAAACTTAGAGGAACAAGGTATAACGATGAATTGGTTTTCGTATGCGCAAATACATTCAAGGTATGATGAAGATTTTGAAACAGAGGGATTTTATGATAAATTGACTGATTTAGATAAGATTTTGACAGGTACTGATGAAAAGATGATTAAAAAATTATACAGTTGTTTACTGGTAATTAAACTAGAGGAAGAACAAGTTAAAGAAACTATGATTGCTTGTGGGAAGAATTTTGGATATGGGATTGATTTAGAGAAATGGCAAAAATTGTGGTCTCAAAATTATAAAATGACAATGTCAACAGCTTATAAAGAAAATTTGTATAAGATGTTTTACAGGTGGCACTTTCCCCCAACAAGAATCGCAAGAATGTTCAAGAATAAATCTGAAAAATGCTGGAAATGTCATCAGATACCTGGCTCATATTACCATATGTGGTGGACTTGGGAGGACGCTAGAAAACACTGGACTAAAATTAGCATGTGGTTGGAAAAAATGACAAAGAATAACATAGACTTGAAACCCAGAGATCTTTTTATTGGGAATCTTACCTGATACATATAATAAAGATTTGAAATACCTGATTGTAAATGTATTAACAGCAGCTAGGATTGTATTTGCTAAAAACTGGAAAAATGAGAAGATACCATTGCAGAAAGAAATTATTAAGAAAATATTGGAATGTGCTGAAATGAGTAGATTGACATTTGAAATTAGAGAACAAGAGGATAAACAATTTTATAAAATTTGGGAACTTTTCTATCAATGGTTGGATAATAAAATACAATAATAGAATATTTAGAATTTTAGATAATAATGAATATATAAAGAGATTTTTTTTCTTTTTTATTTGATACTATATTTATAAAATGTTTTCAGGATAGATTTGGTATGATTATATAATTTGTTATAAAATAAACTAAGTAAATTATAGCTATCTTGCAAAGTATGAATGAATAAAATTATAGTCAAATGATTGTTTAATAGTGATACTAGGGTATATAATTTCTGATTGATAATATGACTTATTATGTAATGTAACTGTAATTGAGACTACGAAATGGATGCACAAAAATTGGTAAACCAACTGACACACTGTTTGTATATTTATGAAAGAAAGCTGGATGTTTTTGTGTTTTGTTTGTTTTGTTTTTAAAAACTAATAATTTTTTTTAAAAAAACAACAATTGCTAGACCAATACTCGAATACAGCTCATCAGTCTGGAACCCACATGACGTATCTGATATTAACACAGTTGAGAAAGTCCAGAAATATTTCACAAGAAGAGTTCTTCACTCCTCTACTCATTGTAGAATATCTTATGCCAACAGACTTGAAATTCTAGACCTAGAAATCTAGAACTACCCTGCCTCTGGTCTGATCTAAATATAGTATATAAAATCATACATTGCAATGTCCTACCTACAAATGAATACTTCAGCTTCAATCATAACAATACAAGAGATCCAAACTCAAGGTTAATTGCACCAAACTTGATTGCAGGAAGTACAATTTCAGCAATAGAATGGTCAATGTCTGGAATACTCTACCTGATTCTGTGGTTTCTTCCCCAAACCCCAAAAACTTCCATCTTAGACTTTCTACTATTGACCTCACCCCTTTCCTAAGAGGTCTGTGGGGGGGGGGGGTGCATAAGTGTACGAACGTGCCTACCATCCCTGTCCTATTGTTTCTTTTTGTTTTCTTAAATGTATCCATGTATTCATAACTATGTTTTTATTTATGTTTATCTTGTAAGCAATTGACAAACCAAATAAAATAAAAAATAAAATAAATAATCACCCTGACTTCTCTTCCTCCCTTCACAGAGCTTGATTCAATGCAATTCCTTCAGTTCATTGCATCTGATAAAGTTTGTTGCACCTCTTGAAAGTTGATATCTTTTAGGAGAATTTGTTACTTGTACAAGATGCTACCGGTTACATTCTGAGTGCCCACATGGTTCTCCTTATACAATGTGTCAAAGAGAGAGGAAAGAAGTTTAAAGAACAGGCGAAAGTATGTAGGGGGTAGTAGAAACAAGAATGGTTTGTAGAGATAAAAAAAAAAGGTATGCCAGAAGTACGGTGAATTAATAAACTGCTGTTTTATTATGAGCAGAAACTAGTTTTAAATGGATGAGAAGCAAATTGTCTTCAAGGAAAAACAAAGGAAGTCCAGTTGTCTCTTGAAAAAGCTTGGGAGTTCCTATTCTATAGTTTTTTAAAAAAACATAAAATAATTATCTTCCTGTTTAGCACCATGGGCTGTTTCCAAAGAAGGTTTAGGATGACTAAATTGATGACAGGCCTGACAATAGGAGAATTTGGGTTTAGACAGAATCACATGAAAGATGTTAGAGGAACTGTTATGTCCCTGGAACTTGCCAAAGTCCCCACCCAGGTCCGTTCATGCTGCGGGGGCATTTGCTGCCCCTCATTGGCTGGCTTCCCACGACAGCCGGCTATAAAAGCCAGCTGCAGGGTTCGGTCAGCCGCTGTTCGCTGTGAGCCTGCTCCAGGCAGGGCTAACACGTTCAGTCCTTTATTGTTTCAATAAAGTCTTGTTGCATCCATGCCCTGGTCTAGCCTCTCATTGCTCAACTACAACACTGGCGACAAGGATGGGATGGCTACCAGAGGCAATCTGCAACAGCTGAAATCACTCAATTGCTGAGCCGCAGCCGCGCCGCCGGAGAGCTCGGTCAGCAAGAGCGAAAGTAAAAAGCATCTGTAGCCGCTTGGTTAGCAAGCTACAGGGGAAAGTGGAGTGCTCCGAGCTGCAGCCGCTCAACACAAAAGAGCGCGAAATTCAAACGGCTGTCGTTTGAATTTCTTGCCGGAATACAGCGCGGTGCTGTTATTCCGAGTCACTGACGCCTACGCAGGCACGAAATTTGAAGCGCTATCAGAGGCGGCTAGCCATTACCGCCTACGCTCCCCAGGAGCGCGAAATTCAAAACGCTGCCAACAGCCATTGCAGCCAAGCCACAATCGTTAGCCCAGAGAGAGCAGAGAGGTTCTGTGGAGCCTCTGCAGAGCTGAAGTCACTAGCCTGACAAGAGCACAAAGGGCCATTTTGTTGTCCCAGAAAGATTTCACAGCAGCATAACCTGCAGAAGTTCTCATCATGAACTCCAACCCAGCCTTCCCACCGTTCAAGCCGGATGAAGAAAAGTGGGAGTCATACAAAAATCGCTTTAATTACTATATCGACGCCATTGGTCTGGCTGATGCGGGGGAGCACAGAAAGAAGTCATTCTTCCTCAGTTATTGCGGAGCCATCGTTTTTGATACCGCCACAGCACTCATCGCTCCACGTGAGTTAAAGAATGTTCCCTGGGCAGAATTGCTGGAAATTCTCACCAATCATTACTCCCCTAGGCCCTCACAGATCGTGAGGCACTTCACCTTCCGGATGAGGAAGCAAGCTGAAAAGGAAACCGTCAACCAGTACATGGCCGCCTTGAGGACTGCAGCCCTCCACTGCGGGTTCGGGAACTACTTAGATGACATGCTCCTCGACAAGCTCGTCTGCGGGGTCAAGGACCTTCACCTCCAAAGGCGACTGCTTGCCAGGAAGGATCTCAACCTCTCCCAGGCCGTCGAGGAAGCCTTGGCTGCGGAACTGGCAACACAGTCAGCCACCGAGATTCAAGGTCCCATCCCCAAACAAAGCTATGCCACCATCCACTCAGAAGAGGTGGTCAACGAAGAGGTTCCCAACGATCAAACAGACATCCACCGCCTCGCTCATGCCAAACAACCACAGGTAGGAACCAGGCACGAAAGCAACAGTTCACCGAAACACATCATCCTGTGCCTATCCTGTGGCGGACCTCACTCGAGAGCTACCTGCAAATTCAAAGGTGCCACCTGCAACAATTGCCACAAAAAGGGCCACATCGCCAGAGTCTGCCAGGCCGTGCACAACTCAGCACAAAAGGTCCCTTCCTTTTCCCATTCTGGACTCCAAAGGCAAGTACTAAATTGTCACACTTGCTACCATGCTAATCACACCTGTCATTCTATTAGTAAAATCACACTCTCCATTTTATTAGAAGGTAAACCTTGTCGTATGGAGGTTGACACGGGGTCAGCGCTCTCAATCATCTCTTGGAGCACTCTCAAGAGAATCCAGCCCAGACTATCCAGAGACCAGCTCCAGAAGTGCCAGCTCACCTTGAGGGACTATCAAGGGAAGGACATCCCAGTACTCGGCAAAGGCAAGTTCCTTGTTAATTTTAAAGCTTTCAAAGGCCACCTGCCTCTAGTGGTAGTTAACGGCAACCTCCCTAGTCTCTTGGGGCTTGATTGGTTCCCCTACCTTGGCCTAGGGTTAACAGGAGTCCATGCTGTCTCAGCTTCTGACACTGACTCCTTATTCACTGACTATTCAGACGTATTCAGCGATGAGTTGGGGTGTTATAACGGTACCCCCATCTCATTTGCAGTTGACCCCCAAGCAGTTCCAGTCCGGCTGAAACCTCGTAGAGTCCCATTCGCCATTCGGCCTAAACTAGACGCGGAACTGGATAAATTATTAAAGCAAGGGGTCATTGAGCCGACAGACTTTGCCAAATGGGAGACGCCAATTGTCACACCCCTTAAAAAGGACGGCAGTCTGAGAATTTGTTCTGATTACAAAACAACAATCAACCGCTTTCTACAAGTTAGCGCTTACCCAATCCCGGTCATTCAACATTTACTGCACACTTTTGAGCCTGGCAACATTTTTGCCAAATTGGACATGTCACAAGCGTATCAACAGTTCCCTGTTGACAATCAAACAGCCAAATTACAAACGATTGTGACCCACAGGGGTGCTTTCCGGTGCAGGCGTCTCCAGTTTGGCGTAAGTGTTGCCCCTGGCATTTTCCAATCCCTCATGGAGCATATACTTCAGGGCCTCCCTGGTGTAGTACCCTACTTCGACGACATTTTGGTCTCAGCCAGGGACAGACCCCAACTCTTCCAGAGAGTCAGAGCAGTGTTAGACAGGTTCAGACAGCATGGCCTCAAATTAAAAAGGGAGAAATGTGCCATTGCCACTAGACAAGTGGACTTTCTGGGCTATAGAATTGACGCCTCAGGCATTCACCCCCTAGAATCCAAAGTCAAGGCAATTCATGAGGCACCCACGCCAACCACTAAAGCCGAGCTACAAGCCTTTTTGGGATTATTGAACTTCTATGCATCATTCCTACCCCACAAAGCATCAGTAGCAGAGCCCTTACACAGGCTCTTGGATAAAAAATCACCGTGGCACTGGGGACACAAGGAAGACACCGCTTTTCACGCAGTCAAATCACTGCTCACATCAGACGCAGTCCTTATTCAATTTGACCCACATCTTCCATTAGTACTAGCGGCTGATGCATCCCCTTTTGGGATTGGAGCTGTCTTAAGCCACAGACTACCCAACGGCTCCGAGGCACCAATCGCCTTCTTTTCCAGAACGCTCTCAGCAACAGAGTGTAACTATAGTCAAATTGACAAGGAGGCTTTAGCCGCAGTGGCAGTGGTAAAGAAATTTCATGAATTCCTTTTTGGCCACAACTTCGAACTAATCACGGACCACAAGCCTCTCCTGGGTCTTCTATCCGGAGACAAGCAGACTCCCCAAGTGTTGTCTCCCAGAATAATGAGGTGGACCCTGTTCCTGGTGGCATACTCATACAAGCTCATCCACCACCCAGGAAAAACATTAAGCCACGCAGACGCCCTCAGACGCTGCCCCCTGCCAGCTCCAGCTGAGGACCCGGCCCCAGTCCACACCATCTTCGATGTCACCGAGCTCGACCTTCCTGTCACCGCCCTCGACATCGCCACCAAATCCAAGACAGACAAAACAGTCACCCAGGTACTGGACTGGGTGAGGAGGGGGTGGCCGGGCACTAACCTCGCAACCGAATTCACACCTTTTAAGACCCGTCAACAGGAACTATCTAGCTTGCAGGGCTGCCTGTTATGGGGCACCAGAGTCGTCATTCCGGCCTCGCTTCGCACACAAGTCTTAGAGGCACTACACGAGGGCCACCCGGGCATCGTCCGGATGAAGCCGTTGGCCCGGAGTTACGTCTGGTGGCCTGGCTTGGACGACGACATCGTAAAGTGGGTAAGCTCTTGCCAACCCTGTCAGGAATCCAGACCATCCCTTCCAGTCACCACCCCCACAAAATGGGAGAGCGCCAACGCGCCTTGGTCAAGGCTTCACATTGACTTAGCGGGTCCTATACACGGCAAAACCTTCTTGGTGGTCGTGGATTCATACTCTAAATGGATCGATGTGGCCCAACTATCCACGACCACCACGCAAGCAGTTACCAAGGCCTTGACCCGTCTATTCATGACACATGGGCTACCAGATACTATAGTTTCAGACAATGGCCCCCAGTTTGCCTCAGCAGAATTCAGCCGTTTTGCCGCCAATCTTGGCATCCGACACATCTTCACGGCCCCCTTTCATCCTGCCAGCAACGGATTGGCAGAAAGGGCCGTTAGGACCACAAAAGAAGCATTAGCCAGATTCAGCAAAGAAGACTGGCATCACAGACTCTCCCGCTTCTTACTAAGCCAACATTCAACTCCTTGCATGGTCACCAATAAATCCCCAGCTGAACTTCTGATGGGTAGACGCCTAAGAACAATGTTGGATAGGCTCCACCCTCACTATTGCCCTGACACTCCACTAGCTTCAATGACGGGAGTCAGAGATTTTGTCTTGCAGGAACATGTCTTCGCAAGGAACTACGCCGGAGACCCACTTTGGATCCCAGGGGAGATTGTAGCCATCACCGGTCCCAGGTCGTACCGAGTACAGCTGGAAGATGGCCGCATCTGGAGAAGGCACTTGGACCAGCTAAGGAAGCGTCAGGGTACCCTCGCCAGTGCCGGTTCGTGGGCACAGGTCAGCACCCAGGTGCCTCACCAAGCTCTCATCGAAGACCGTCCCAGAGACTCTTCGCCACCATCACCCAAGCCGAGGGAGCAGGCAGTAGACCGGGACTGCCCGACGGGCCCTCCGCCCGGACCATCTGACGGGGACACGACATCACCAGCCAGAGGCACGTCACCAATACCAGCGCAGACCTCCGAGCGAGCTCGCACCCCATCACCAATCCAACCTGTTCCTTCGAACTCTGAGACACTTGACAGCTCGCCTGAGTTACGCCGCTCGGGGCGCCAGCACAGACCATCCGCTTATTTGAATGACTATGCATGTTCGCATCTGGGGGGAAGGGGTGTTATGTCCCTGGAACTTGCCAAAGTCCCCACCCAGGTCCGTTCATGCTGCGGGGGCGTTTGCTGCCCCTCATTGGCTAGCTTCCCACGACAGCCGGCTATAAAAGCCAGCTGCAGGGTTCGGTCAGCCGCTGTTCGCTGTGAGCCTGCTCCAGGCAGGGCTAACACGTTCAGTCCTTTATTGTTTCAATAAAGTCTTGTTGCATCCATGCCCTGGTCTAGCCTCTCATTGCTCAACTACAACAGGAACAGCAATGGTAGAAATAGAAATGGTTTAGGTCTCTAATAATGGCTTAGTATTGGTGGGCTGTGGAATCTAATTCTGGTAGACAGGAGTGAAGGGACTTTTATATTAACTCAAAGATTGTGGTGATTTATGTGTGCAAAACAGTATTTTCCCTTTTTTCATGCTAAGTTAATACAGTGTTCAATCCAGATCTCAACATTAACTAAGTGGGGGAGGGGGTTGGGCATAATAAATGAAAGATATGAGTGAAAGCCAGCATTTACACTTCACATCAATTAGTAGCTGCAAATGTTTTTTTTCCTTTAGAAAACAAACATTTTCTGCTTAGGATAGCCCAGGATATGTAAATGATGGTATTGTAAGTGTGAATTTACAATTTTTAGTAGCTATTATGATCCTAATATATACATTATCTGGTGAGATAAGATTTAATATTCTCAAATATCAAATGAAATGTACATATGTATTTGGGTGTACACCATGAAAGAAATATGAAGATAATGAATGTGAAAAATGAATTTTCCATTTTAGATGAGATAAAAAGCTTTTCATTTAGCAAATAGATTCAGTTCTTAATGGACTGCAGAACATTTATGTAAAATCTTTATAAATATATTACTATTGAGTCATATATAGCATGTATGCATGTATGTATTTGTTTCTTTTTCAGTTTTATTTTGTTTTTTATAATTCTGTCATCTCAAAATCTATGGGGGAAAAAATAACTTTGAAAAAAGTTCCCATAAATCCAGATTTCAGAGCGATAAGTAAATCATGATGGTAAATCTTTCCTTTTAGGGAGTATAAAATATTTAAACATATCTTCTTATTAGTTGTTCCCTGTTGTTTAAATCAGTCCTCAAAACAATAATATAACACTTGGGGGAAAAGATGCAAGCGAGAAGCCCAGCACCAGTGGACAAAATAGAGAACATCTCCACAGCCACCATGGCTTTTCCACTGGTTCTTAGGTAAGTTGGAACAAAGGACACCCACACACTGCAAAAAACCAGCATGCTGAAAGTGATGAACTTGGATTCATTGAAGCTGTCAGGAAGATTACGAGCCTGGAAAGCCACAATGAAGCTGGCAAGTGAAAGAAGAGCCATATAGCTCAGAACATAATAAAACATAACAATTGACCCTCCATTGCATTGTAAAACCATTTCTCCAGGGACTGAATGCATGTCTAATTCTGGGAATGGGGGAGAGGTTGACAACCACACAATACAGATGCTTGCTTGGAACAAAGAGCAAAGAAGGACAATAGAAAGAGCCAATCTTTTCCCCACCCATGTCCTCATCCGAGATCCAGGTTTGGTCATCTTGAAAGCAAGAGAAACAAGGATGGTTTTGGCCAACACACAAGAGACAGACAATGAGAAAATGATACCAAATGTAGGCTGTCTGAGAAAACAGGTGACTCTCCCAGGTTGTCCAAGAAAGACGAAAGGGCAGAGGAAGGAGAACAGAAGGGAGATGAGGAGGGTGTAGGTGAGATCCCAATTATTGGCTTTGACAATGGGAATGTCTCTGTGCTTAATCAATGTTCCCAACACCCACATCGTGGTGAGGAAGAATAAAATAGTAACAATGACTAAAATGAGTCCTAAAACTTCTTTATAAAACAAGAAGTTAATTGTTTTCATGACACATCCATCTTTCTTAAGGTTTGCATATTGATCATCAGGACACTGAAAGCAAGAAACAATATCTAAAAAGAAAAAAAATATTATGTCAACACAGATTTATAAGAATTATAATTGTTAATTTTCATTTTTATCCATACCCTGATATTTATGTCTGGTACAAAATATACAACATGCATTAGGAAAATATATTTGAACATCTCCCTATGTATGGTTTGTGTGTTATTGGAATTAAGTCAAGTATTACTTTGAAAGCATATAAAAGTATAATAAATCCCAGGAAAAATTCCACCCATCTTGAATTTTTTTTTAATGATAAAGAACTGTTCCTATGAAAGTTCATGAACATCTGAAATGAATATTTTCATATTTAAAACCATAGTGATTTCATGATGACATTTCAAAATATGGTATGTAAATGAATGTTTTCACCAAATTTCAAGTGAAAAATGAAATATAATATGTAACGGAAGAAATTCAAAAATATAAATACAGTATACATTTATTTCAAGTAAATGTATATGAAACATAATTTTCTGATACTGCAGAGAAGTATATATTTCCTTTTCATCTAATATTTTTATTTTTGCTTTCTTTTTTAAAAGCTTCCTTTCTTGTGTTTATCCCTTAAGGAGAATGAGTGGAAATTAAAAAAAAAAAGATTTGAATTAGGGAATAATTTATTTATATTGTTCCTAACATCTATAATATTCTCCATTGTTGCTACAATAAATGCTTAATTAGTTTGCCTCATGTCCCAAGAAGCAATGGTATTCAGCTTTGTTCGGGTATTTTCCCATGTCATTATAGTTGTGCTTTTAAAATTGTAGTGATGTTTACTATAGTGACGTGGGAAAATACCCGAACAAAGCTGAATACCATACATGTAAGTACCCACGAAAACTTAAGAAAACAAATATCACACCTCTACGGGGAGGAAATAAACAGCCAGACCAAAACCTATGAGAAGCTAGAAGTTAAAAGAGCAGGAATACTATGTGACCTCAAATTCCAACACAGCTGCAGAGACAACAATGCAACACCAACCTGCTTCAAATTAACATTTCATCACAGCACAGCAGCTACTAATTGTATCCTGAAAAGAACTGAAATGGCTGTACTCAGGAACGAGCTCCAGAGAAAGAGATTCCAATTGGATCGGTTAAACAAAGATTTGCTAGCACTACACCTGGAATTGAGCAGCAAAATCTACCCTCTACTTTGGGACAAGATAAAACAACTTACAACCTGGAGAGCTGAAATTGAAACCACTTACAAAAATAAAAAACTCTTGAAGAAACTAAAGAAATTAGAACATGACAAGAAAGCCCCCAACTCACAACAACACCAAAAACAATTAGTATATAACATTTCCAACAGAGAACTCACCAAAACAGAAACAGATGTCCTAACCAAAGGATTCAATTATGCTATAGCACTCCAAAAAATCCCCACAGAATCCATCATATGTGCAGTAGAATCCTGCCTAACTAAATTAAATACAGATGAAGCTGATAGAATAAGACACCAAGTTACTAACATCCTATGCGCAAGCAAACCACCCAAAAGCAACTTGCACAAAGAAAAACTAAAAGCCCTGCAAGCTCTAAAAAAGGATAGCAGCATAATCATACTTCCAGAGACAAAGGGAATGCCACAGTAGTAATGGATAGAAAAGACTACAAAACAAAATTGACAGACCTACTCCAAGACTCCACATACAAACCCATAAACATGGACCCAACCACATATCTGGAAAAATTAATCAAGAAGAAAATTATAACCAGCTACGTGAGCAGAGATCCAACAGACGATCATCCCAAAAGAAAAATCTTCCAGATGCCCCAAACTATGCGGTCTCCCAAAAATACACAAAGAAGGCATACCTCTCAGACCCATAGTCAGCTCCAGAGGAGCACCACTACAAAACCTAGCTAAACACTTAGCAAAACAGCTACAGCCCCATGCTGAAACAGCAGCTTCACATGTTAAAAGTTCATACCACTTCTTGGAAATGATCAAAGATCTACATGCGGAACAAGAAGATCTGCTTGTAAGTTTTGATGTGGTTTCACTATTCACTCAAGTCCTGATAAAAGAAACTCTTGAAATAATCAAAAATAAATACCAACCAGCTAAACACCTCATGGAACTAACAGAACACTGCTTAACCAACACATATTTCATATACAAAGGACAAAGATACAAGCAAATTGAAGGAGCCCCTATGGGATCACCACTGTCACCCATCATTGCAAACCTGTTCATGGAAGAATTCAAATCCAGAGCCCTGGCTAATGCCACCCACAGACCCAAACTATGGTTAAGATACATCGATGACACATTCGTTATTTGGCCCCATGGAAAAGAAAACCTAAACAATTTCCTAACACACCTAAACAGCACACACCCCAAAATCAAGTTCACCATGGAAATGGAAACAAACAAACAACTACCATTCCTAGATGTACTAATCTACAAAAAAACAGATGGCACATTAGGACACACCATATACCAGAAGAAAACACACACCAACTGCTACCTCAATGCCCAATCCCACCACCACCCAGCACAAGTAAGCTCCGTGGCCAAAACACTAATCACCAGAACCAAACACCTGGCAGACAAGACACACATAAAGACTGAACTATGCACCCTGACTAAAGTACTGACAGCCAACGGCTTCCACAAAAGCAAAATCACTGGCTTGATCCACAAAAACACACTGAGTGTGTCTCACACATAGAGACCTAGAGGATGAACAGACCTATGGAACAGCTGTCCTGTCCTACATAAGAGGTACTACAGACAAACTCAGTAAGATACTACACAGGCATCACATCAAGACTGCCTTCAAAACAGACAGAAAAATAGCAGCCATCCTTAGAAACCCCAAATATAAAATGGACCTGGACACCAAGGCATATACGAAGTCCCCTGTGCATCATGCCCAGCCACATCCATTGGACAGACCCATAGAAGAATAAAAAGCACCGACAAGAATAAGAAGCATAGAAGAATTCTCTGAGAAGCACAGAGCCAAAGACACAACCCTGAAGATGATGAATGAGACTTCAACGAACGTCACCTAGATACTTCCTTCTTCTTCTTCTTCTTCTTTTTCTTCAGCGTTTGTCTCGCGCTCGGGCGAGGTCCGCTAATGTCCTTGAGTACTGCTTCCACGCCTCTCTGTCTGCCACGTGTGTCGGGTCTGCCTTCGCGATCTCTAGATCGGCCTTGATCGTGTCCATCCAGCGTTGTTTAGGTCTACCACGCGGTCTCGCTCCTCCGACAGTCACCTTCATTACAGATTTGATGATGGATTCTTCCTTGGCGCGGCTCACGTGGCCGAACCATCGTAGCCGGGACTGCCTCATGACCGTGGGGATGGGCACGACGTTGAACCGTCTACGCACTTCTTCGTTCCTGACGCGATCGAGTAGGGTGAGGCCTACCGACCATCGGAGCATTCGCATCTCCATTATCTGGAGTCTGCTTTCGACTTCTTTGGTCGTCGGCCAGCACTCTGCGCCGTATATGGCCACGGGGCGCACCACAGAGTTATAGATTTTCGCCTTCAGGCGCATCGGCATCTTCTTGTCACAGAGGACGCCCGTGATGGACTTCCATTTGCCCCACGCTGCATTGATCCTGGCTGCCACCTCAGTTTGTAGTAGGCCTTCTTCCCCAAGAGTAGTTCCCAGGTACTTGAAGGTGGAGGCGCGCGGTAGCTCCTGCCCGTTCACGTGGATGGAGCCTGTCATTTCATTGTCAGTGGTCAGGTATTCGGACTTCTTTAGGTTCAGCCGGAGCCCGAACTGCTCGAGGCGGTCGTGCCACTGTTGGACTCGGTGCTCGAGTTCAGCCTTGCACAGGTTGGCCAGGAACACATCATCGGCGTAGAGCAGCGTCCATGGGGCGGGCGTGTACAGGTCGTGTGTAATTGTGTCCATCACCAGAATGAACAGCAGTGGTGAGAGAGCAGAGCCCTGGTGTACGCCGACAGTAATATTAAACTCCTCTGATATCCCAGCTGCCGCTTTTACACGGCTTTTGTGACATCTGTATAGGAGTTGGACCCATTGTACGAGCAGCTCAGGCACGCCGTGATCTCGCAGTGCGTACCAGATGAGATCGTGCGGGACTCGGTCGAAGGCCTTTTCCAAGTCTAGGAAGGCAGTGTGGAGCGGGATTTTCTTCTCTCTGTGAGCCTCCATCAGCATCCGCACACCGAAGATGGCGTCGGTGGTGCCGCAGTTCTTGATGAATCCAGCCTGGTTGACGCTGATGTCGACGATGTCCCGAATGCGCTTATCAAGAGATCTTCATAGTGTGTGACAGTAACCTGACCGGTCTGTAGTTGGAGCAGTCTGCTGGGCTGCCCTTTCCCTTCCAGATCGGAACAGTGGTGCTGCGGTACCAGTCGTGTGGCACTTTTCCCGTGGAGACGATGTTGTTGAACAGCTCGCACAGCCACAATGCCGAGCCCGGTAGTGCCTTTTTCCAGAAGTCGGCAGGGATGTCGTCTGGTCCTGTTGCCTTACCGTTTTTCATGGCCTTGATGGCGTCGGCGACCTCGCTGGCATAAATGCCTGAGACTGGGCCTTCAACTGGGTCACCTCGCGGGGTTCGTGGGTGTGGGAACTCCTCGGTGGAGATCTTCTCAAAGTATTGCCGCCACCTCTCCGCAGCGTCTCTGGGGTTGACAATCAAATTTCCCCTTTCGTCGTTGATTCCATGAAACTGGTCAATGTCCAGGGTCTTCCTGTGTCTGCTTTTGGCTAGGCGGTAGATCTCGTTCTCGCCTTCTCGCGTGTTCAGCTTCTCGTAGATGTCATCGTAGTGGGAGCTTCTGGCTGTCGCTACTGCTTTCTTGGCTGCCTTTTTGGCCGCCTTGTATTCGCAGAGCTTCTCGCTGGTCTTGTCCTGAAGAAAGGCCTTGTAGAGCCGTTTCTTCAGGTGTACGGCATCTTGTACTTCCGGTGTCCAGAGCCATGTATCTCGTTCGATGCGTCTCCGTCCTGGCTTGGTGCAACCAAGCTGTTGGCAGCCGGCAGTGTGAACAGTGCTCTTCAGCATGGACCACGCTTCCTGTGGCCCGTCGACCATCTGCAGGAACTGCTCCGGTTTGATGAGGGGTCCCGCCATCTTCTTCTGGTTCCACCACTTGATTCGTGGCTGGTCTGCATTCCTTTTGTCAATCCTGGTCTTGGGCTTGCTGATCCTGATCTTCGCCATCAGCGGCCTGTGCTGACTGCTCGATTCGTACGGGTACACCTTGGCGTTGAGCACGTTTTTAGCGGCTCTTCGTCGTACGATGATGTAGTCGATCTGTGTGTGGTGGCTCCCGTTTCTGCTATGGTAGGTGAGGAGTTGAGATTCTCGCCTAATGAAGCAGGTATTCGTGATGGTCATATCATGGGAGTCGGCAAAGTCCAGGATCCTCTGGCCATTCTCATTCGTATCGCCTGTGCCGTGCCCACCGTGGCACTGGTGTCCGTTTTTGTCCCGCCCTACATGACCATTCAGGTCGCCCGAGATGATGATGTCATCTTCGTGTGGGATCTGCCTGAGTTGGCTGTCGAGCAGTTCCCAGAAGGTATCCTTCTCCTCCTCGTGACATCCGGTCTGAGGGGCGTAGGCGGACAAGATGTGTAGGCGCTGCCTCTCGGTCGCTACGACGATTATCATCAGTCGTTCTGTGAGGCGCTTAACTTCTGCGACGGAACTTTGCCAGCTTGGACTGACAACCACAGCTACACCGCCGCGGTTTTCCTTACAGCTGGTGTATATGATCTTGTAGCCGTCTATAGTCGTAGCCTTGTTGCCCTTCCAGCGAGTTTCCTGGAGGCAGCAGATGTCCAGCTTCCTGTCCCGCATGGCCCTGACGATCTCGGTCGAGCGTCCAGTCAGCGAATCCACGTTCCAGGTGGCCACCTTGAGCGTCTGGCAGTCCTCTGTTCCCCGCTTGCGTTTTTTCACACGGCCGTGCTTTCCGCGTGGACCATTTCGTTGATTTTTGGCGCAGGCCAATGGTCTCCTGCGCCCGTCGGTTCCCCCGAACGCGGTAGCATTGGACGTGTGTTTTGTAGTGGACGTTTCCA